>CAUYQG010207732.1:0-13208 GCA_963574415.1 Tarsius wallacei
TGGATCAGGCCAGGTGTGGTGGCGTACACCTGTAATCCCAGCACTTTGGGTTGCTGAGGTGGGAGGATCACTTGAGCCCAGGAGTTCAAGACCAGCCTGGGCAACATAGCAAGACCTTGTCTCTACAAAAAAAAAAAAAAAAAACACACACACACAAAAGTAACCAGGCATGGTGACGTGCACCTGTAGTCCCAGGTGCTGGAGAGGTTGAGGTGGGAGGATCACCTGAGCCCAGGAGGTTGAGGCTGCAGTGAACCATGATCGTGCCACTGCACTCCAGCCTGGGCAACAGAGTGAGACTCCAACTCAAAAAAAAATAAAGATCATTTCTCCTGGCTGCTGCAACAAGTTACCACAAGATCAATAAATGAAAGCAACAGAGATGTATTCTCTCAAGGTAGCGAGTTTGAAATCAGTATCACCAGGGCAGAGCTGGCAAGGCTGCATTCTCTCAGAGGCTCTCCGGAGACTCTCTTCCTCGCCTCTTCAGGCTTCCAAGGGCTGCCAGCATGCCTCGGCTTGTTTTCACATCACCCCAGTCCCTCCTCCATCTTGAAAACGCCTTCCCCTCCACATGGGTCAAGCTTCCCCCTCCCTCCCTCATAAAAGGATTCATGAGGTTACATTTAGGAGACACTGGAGGATCCAGGGTCGTCTCCCCATTTCAAGATGCTTCACTTAATTGTACCTAAGAAGATCCTTCACTTATTTATTTTTTTCCGTATAAGATTGTGCAGGGATTAGGACATGGATATCTTCTGGGGGGTCACTTTTCAACCCACCACAGAAAGGAAAGAAGAGGGACATTGTAGGCAGAAAGTGAGATGTGTACGAAGGCTGAGAAATGTGAGAGAACATGGGGGTCTTTGGGGAGAGCAGAGAGTTCAACGTGGCTTGGGTGTGACAGGAAGGAAGCTGGAGAGATAAGAAGTGTCTACAGTACAAAGGGTCTTCTGGTTTATTCTCTTGCAGTTTAAAGGAGAATTACCAAAGAAAGCAGCACTACCTGAAGACCCCATGCATCCCTGAGCAACTGCTCTGGGGATAGCAACTGAGCAGAAAAAAGGGAGCCCTTGCAAGGATTAGCACTGGCACGCATTGAAGATATACACAGGGCTCCTCTGCGGGGAACCACGTGACCCAGGTGACTGGGTCTTTCAAGGGGCGCTTAGGGACAAGATTTAACAGCAAAACTCCAGCTGCTTCATACCAGAGCCTCCCAGTCACGCCTCCGAGAAACTTCAAGGTGAAATTTGTGACTGGGATAACCCAGTTTATGTACGCTTTATTTCTCTGGAAATCCTTACTGTTTTCACTCATAAGCTGACCTTGAACAACTATCGTAATACTGAAAGAAAAGGACTGACAGTAGTGGAAAACTGCAGGGGGCACACCTCATCAGCAAGGGTACCTGCATAATGAATATTTGTGTACCTAACACTGAATGGTACTCCATATCTTTAAGACAAAAAATTTAAGAGTTAAAAAAAAAGAAATCCTTACTTACAAATAAGCATATCCATTGCTAGAGAAATATTTCTTCCAGAAGCTTCTTCATTCTGTCCAATGCACACACCCACCAACATAGTCCATTTTTTTCTGGTCAAAGAGAAGTGAATGTAAAGCTCCTGTATCAACCTCCTCATTCTCTTAATAATTTGAGCTTCTTCAGGTAAGAGAGAGACAGAAAAGTGAACGAACAGAATAACGAGAGAGGTAGGGGGAGGGGAGGACAGAGAGAGAGACACAAGAGTAAGGGAAGAATACGTAGCAAGTGAGCTCACTAAGCATCTACCAAACACCTACTATGTGTCAGGCATGATTCAAGTTATGCAGACAATAGCAGTTCGCAAGCCCCAAGGAACTCACGTTCTGGAAATTCTGTGTTGTCATTCTTGTGTCCTACTCCGAGGTTAGCCGGGCTCTTGGTACACATTCTGTCTTTTACCCGTACAGAAATGGAGATGAGACAAGAGGTTGCTGGCACCAGTGGAACTGCCCTCAAGGTCGAGACAGAAGTAGAAATGGAGAAGGTCTGTCTGAAAATTGTCTGGAGTTTACCTTGCCTGTGGAACCCAGTTTCCTATAGCTATTCATTTCAGACTCCGTTCTGGAATCAGATGATTTCCAGGAAGGCCTAGCCAAGTAAAGCAAAAGAGTTCCAAGGATAAATAAAGGGAAAAGTTCCTAAGTTTGACCAGCACTTTTGACCATGCTATAGCGGTATGGACTTGGCTGGATACTCTTGGTTATTTATAGAGCAAGTGAACACTAAAACATGCTGCAATTGCAGATGGCTGGACCAGATGATCTGTCACGGTCCCTTCCAACTCCATTTACTTTGTGATTTTTTATTTTTTGCCCTCGTACCTATCACAAGGGCTAACAAGTGAACCATTATTATGAAGGGGAAAAGAGCCCAAGCAAAAATTCTGAATGGATTTTGTATAGTAAAATCAATTAAATAATGTCTTTAGAATAAAATAATCAATAAAATATGAAAGAAGGAAGAGCATTTTTTTAAAGGGAGGAGTAATTGCATTTAATAAAACCTAATCAGCAAGGATATCCTCCAGTGACTGGTGCCTAAGGTGATTTCCTATGACCATAAAACCATAAAGCATTTGAGAAGCCATCAGAAGAGCCCCTCTCATTTCATAGACAAGGCTATTTTGGCCCAAAGGGGTGAACTGGCATGCCCAGGTCTTCTGGTTTACTGTCCACAGGCCTAATGGCCAAACCATAGCTTAAGTCATTTTAATATAGACTGTCATCTCAATTAAAGAACTCCTAGAAAATTCTAGTCCCAGTAAAAGTTAAAATAGACACATTTGATTTGTTCTTAACAGTAAAATTTTATTTATAAATTCATATAAAATCTAATGATTATCTGTAGAGACAGCTTCTCCTTACTCATAAGCTCTACCCAGAAGCTGTTTAACTTTTTTACAACAAGTACATAGCACTGAAGTAAGTTATGGCCTCAGTGGTATGTTATGTTATGTCTTATTTAAATAATTTCCAAGGAGACAACTTAAATCTGGAACTTGGCTCATGTCTGAGCTCCCCCTGGGATTGTGAGGAATAATCTGGCAATGAAATATCTTAGCTGGAAATTTTTATTCACCTGCATAAACATAAGAAAACTATTTTATATTTTTGTACTATAGGACTCAAGTATTTTTTTCTAAGCTTCCATGTTTTTAATAGGAGTATGAGATTTTAAGTCAAGAAACATCTTCGAAGGTTTTGAGAATATGAAGAAAACATCAAGATGTTTGATCTGTATCTACAGCAAAAAAAAAAAAAAAATATGAACATGCCAGGTGAGACCTCTAGTCAACCCATGGTTGACCATTCTCTTTGACAACAATTGTCATTTCTTGGATATTACTGAATCAGTTCAATGGCTGGCTGCTTCGAATTTGAATAGATCAGCTTGAGCCTTTCCTCCTGCTGTTGAGAAAAGTAATATTCCAATTAGTGCATAAAAAAGTCAAACATCTTCCAAAACATAACTAGAGAGAGATGTTTGCCCCTCTCCAGTGGCCTCTTATTCTGATAAACTTTATTGAGCTATGGTCACTTCTCATTCGAAGGCAAAAAGCAGAAAGAAAGGCCAGTGATCAGCCTTGTGGCAAATCTATTATTCATTCAATAAGAAGCATCAGTCTTTATTTATGAGGAAAATCAATGTCCACAAAAGCTTCTTAGTGCTAGCTTTAGGAGAGAAAGGTACATTATGACCACGATAAAATAACTTTGTATTGAATAGTATGGTAAAGAAATTAACATTTATTGAGTACTTACAATTAGCTAAGTACTTGAATTACTTATTTCATTTGGTCCTTACAAAAATCCTTTAAGGTGCACATTTGGAAAAAGAAAAGAAAAGAAAGGAAGTAGAGAAAAGAAGTCTACAAAGGTTAATAGCCCAAGGTCACAAATGGTAAAAGCTAAGAATGGAAACCCTGGTCTTCCTTCTCCCAAGTTGGTACCCCTGTTCCACCTAGAGATTTTCCTTATCAAATGCTGCAAAAGGGCCATTGAAATAAGCTTTTCAGAATGCGAGATGACCTTCTCCTTTCCAAACTAGAAAAGAAATTATGAATAAAGAAATCTGTATTTACTTTTATTATAACGATGTGTTCGTTTCAGAATTATTCACCCTAGAATTTTGAGGATTCTGTGCTCATGAGTCTACAGCAATCATTAAGGAAACTCCCCAGTGATTTCTTTTACCTCAGATTCTGTCGTCCTTGCCAAGACAAACCTTTGTCATCTGAGAGCACCAGCATTTGTTGCCAGTTCTCTGGAGGGCATGAGAATAAAAAGAGCTGTATGAGTATGTTCTGTAAATGGATTTTCCTCAACAATAACCAAACACCTAGCAAGACAACAGAACTTGTGATTTATAAGAGTTTCTAACTGATGGAGAGCCTGTTGACATCCACACAGGCTCTGAAATGGAAGAAATTGTACTGTATCTGTCACAGGGCTTTACATGCTAGCTTAAGCACTTGAGATGAGGAAGATTTTCTGCAAAATATGATGCATCCAAGAGAGACAAAAAAACTGTTAGACTTTTTGTTTGCTCTAAAAACAATCCCGTTTAGCATTACTTTAAGATAAGTTATTGGCGGGGCTCAGTGGCTCAGCCGGTAATCCCAGCACTCTGAGAGGCCGAGGTGAGTGGATTGCCTGAGCCCACGGGTTCGAGACCAGCCCGGACAAGTTGGCGGGACCTCGTCTCTACAATAAATCAAAAATTAACTGGGCATGGTAGCGTGCACCTGTAGTCCTGGCTACTTGGAAGGGAGAAGCAGAAGGATCACAGGAGCCCAGTAAGTCAACCCTGCAGTGGCCGGGAGCTTGGCTGCTGCGCTCCAGACTGGGCGACACAGTGAGATTCCAACTCAAAAAAAAAGAAAAAAGGTAAGTTATTACTGAAAAGAGTAACAAAACAACTCCTTAGGGATTATAGAGTCTGTATAAACGTATTTATGAAGCCATTTTTGAAAAGTTTTGTAATAGATCACAACAGGTCAATAGAGTGTGTGTGTGTGTGTGTGTGTGTGTGTGTGTGTGCGCGCGCGCGCATGTGCACCTGTACTTTTCCTTGCATAATTGTTTTGCTGTCTTGTGAATGTCAAGTTAATTAAAGATGGAAACTATGCTTCCCGAAATATCTTCTCTGTGTGGCTCCAGGTTAGAGGTTAGAGCTGGCCGAAAAATAAAGGAAATTGCACAAAAAATTGGAATGCAGAAGTAAAACAGCAAACATGGTCAGAGCTGGTGATAGATGGAAGCAAGGGAGCCCCGAGGGGGCCCCCACTCCCCTCTGCTCGGCCTCCAGCTTCCCCTCCTGACTGCTGGTACCGCGGCCCCTCACTGCCCAAGTCCACAATCAGATGCAAAGCCGTGGTCCCACAGAGGCTCGCCACAAGATCCTCATTGTGAAAGCTGCACAAGGAACCTCTGGACCTCAGACAAAGGACACTTCCCTGAGCCTCTGACTCCAGTTCCAGGCCTTCACTTCCCCAGTCGCTCTCACAGTTGCATAAGGACTAATTTTTAGAATTTATTCTTTGTTCCATGAGACACACAGGGACTCTGTCTTTCCAAATGAATTTTGATTGATACAGTTATACATATTACACACACACATACAGGCACACACATATTACGTAATTATTTATTATAATATAATTATAATTTGGTTTATGTAAATAGGTCCCTAAGTCATTGGCTATATCTTTAAACCTAGCACAGTATCTATTACAAAATATGTGTATTACAAAATATTTGAATGTAAAATGAATGTTAACCTAATGCTTGGATCGCTTAAAAGTATTCTTGTACCCAGTGGAAGTCAATGTTCAGTCATTCTAGGAAATGACACAAATACCAAAGGATCTTTAAGTATAATTTCCAAATGTAGATATATGATTCAAAAAATAGGCAATATATCTTTAATAACAGTCTTATTAAAAATCATATTCAGAGATCAGATAGATTCCAGACTTGCTAAACTGTATTGTTTTTCTGCAATATTATGTCAACTATTTGACCCTAAAATTAGGAAATTTGAAGTACAGACATGCCTCATTTTATTGCATTTTACCTTACTGCTTTTTGCAAGTAGTGTTTTTTAAAAATTGAAGGTTTGTGGCAACCTTGCATCAAGTAAATCTATCAGTGATCTTTTCCCAAGAATATATGCTCACATCCCATCTCTGTGTCACATTTGGGTAATTTTGTAATATTTCAGTCTTTTCGGCTATTCTTATATCTGTTATGGTGATCTTTGATGAGTGATCTTTGGTGTTACTATTGTAACTGTTTTGGGGTGCCACAAACCAAGCCCACATAAGACAGCAAACTTGATCGATAAATGTGTGTATCCTGACTGTTCCACAGACCAAAGTGGCCCTTTCCCCTTCTCTCTCCTTGTCTTCAGGCCCCTCTATTCCCTGAGACACAACAACACTGAAATTAGGCCAATTAATAACCCTACCGTGGCACCTACGAGTTCAAGTGGAAGGAAGAGTTCCATATCCCTGACTTTCAGTCAAAAGCTAGAAATGATTAAGCTTAAGAGGGAGGCTAAGACAAGCTGGAAGCTAAGCCTCTTGTACCAAATGGTGAGCCAAGTTGTGAATGCAAAAGACAAGTTACTGAAGGAAATTAAAAGTGCTACTCCAGCAAACAGCTGAATAAGAAGACGACAAAATTGTCTTAGTGCTGATATGGAGAAAGTTTACGTGATCTGGATAGAAAGTCAAACCAGCCACAGCACTCCCTTTAGCGTAAACCTAATCCAGAGCAAAGCTTAACTCTCTTCAAGATGAGCGAGATGATGAAGGAACAGAAGAAACATGTGAAGCTAGCAGAGGGTGATGTACGAGGTTTAAGGGAAGAAGTCATTTCTGTCACCCAAAAGTGCAAGACAAAGCAGCAAGTGCTGATGGAGAAGGAGCAGAAAGTTATCCTAAAGATCAGGCTAAGATAATTGATGCAGGTGGCTACACTAAACCACAGATTTTCAATGTGGATAAAACAGACTTCTACTAGAAGAAGATGCCATCCAAGACTTTCTAGCTAGAGAGAGAATTAATGCCTAACTTCAAGGCTTCAAAGGGTAGGCTGATTCTCTTGTTAGGGGCTAGAGCAGTGGGTGACTTCAGGTTGAAGCCAGTGTTCACTCACCATTCTGAAAATCCTAGGACTCTTAAGAATTATGCTGAACCTACTCTGCATGTGCTCTATAAATGGAACAACAAAGCCTGGATGACAGCATGGTTGACTGAATATTTTAAGCCCACTGTTGAGACCTACTTCTCAGAAAAAAAAGATTCCTTTCAAAATACTTCTGCTCATTGACAATGCACCTGGTCACCCAAGAACTCTGATGAAAATGTACAAGGAGATTCATGTTGTTTTCATGACTGCTAACAGGACATCCATTCTGTAACCCATGGATCAAAGAGTCATTTTGACTTTTTTTTTTTTTTTAGTTGGAGTTTCATTCTGTCACCCAGGCTGGAGCAGTGGTGCACTCACAGCTACTGCAGACTCTACCAGCTGGGCTCAGGTGATCTTTCCATCTCAGCCTTCCAAGTAGCTGGGAATACAGGGGCACACCACCTAATTTTTTGTATTTTATTGTAGAGATGAGGTCTCGCCATGCTTCCCAGGCTGGTCTCAAACTCCTGTTTCAGGAAATCCTCTCATCTTAACCTCCCAAAGTGCTGGGATTATAGACATAAGCCACCTTCCCCAGCCATTTTTACTTTAAAGTCTTATCCGAGAACTACTTTTTGTTAGGCTATAGCTGCCTTAGATATTAATTTTTCTGATGACTCTCAGCAAAGTAAATAGAAAACCTTCTGGAAAGTATTCATCATTCTAAATTCCATTAAGAATAGTCATGATTAATGGGAGGAGGTTAAAATTGCAACATTAACAGAAGTTTGTAAGAAGTTAATTTCAACCTTCGTGGATGGCTTTAAGGAGTTCAAAACTTCAGTATAAGAAGTCACTGCAGATGTGGTAGAAATATAATAGCAAGAGAACTACAATTAGAAGTAAAGCCTGAAGATGTGACTGAATTGCTGCAATCTTAGGATAAAACTCTGATGAGGGAGGAGTTGTTACTTATGAAAGAGCAAAGAAAGTGATTTCTTAGATGGAATCTCTTCCTGGTGAAGATACTGTGAATACTGTTGAAATGACAACCAAATATTTAGAATAGTACATAAACTTGGGGGATAACGCTGCAGCAGGGTTTGAGAGCATTGACTGCAACTTTGAAAGAAGTTCTACTGTTGGTAAAATGCTATCAAACAGCATCATGTGATACAGAGACATTTTCCATAAAAGAAAATTCAATTGATGTGGCAAACTTTGCTGTTGTCTTATTTTAAGAAATTGCCGCAGCCACGCTCACCTTCGGCAACCCCACCCTGATCAGTCAGCTGCCATCAACATCGAGGCAAAGTCCTTCACTAGCAAAAAGATTGTAACTTGCTGAAGGCTCAGGTGACTGTTAACATTTTTTAGTAACAAAATTTTTTTAATTAATTTAATTTTTTAATATTTTTAATTAATATTTTTCAGACAATGCTATTTCAAATGTAATAGGGGGCAATATAGTGTAAACATAATTTTTATGTGTACTAAGAAACCAAAAAAATTCATATGACTCACTTTATGGCAATATTCGCTTTATTGTGGGGGTCTGTAACTGAGCCCACATTTTCTTCAAGGTATGCCTATATAGAATTAATTGTTTTGTGACACCCCACCACAACACCCTTTCTGTGTTATGTATCTAGGGTTGTTATGTTGCCTTCTAATATATTTATTCTTTGGAAATAGGGTAGGTATCTGTGGAACTAGGGTAGATGTCAGACATCTGTGGGTAGAGGCGATCTCTCTGGGTAATAAAAATGTCTTTGAAGAGAAAAGTAAGTCAAGACTGCTGGAGAAAGAACAATTCTGATGCCTCCACTCTTAGTTCTGGAATTTCAAAAGAGGGGATGTCCCTGTAGTCAGGGATAGGTAAGGCAGCTTTCAACATCTAGAAGAAGGCCAGGAGCTAAGAACAGTCTGTATAATAGAACACAGGATGGTGAGCAAGCTATGTGTTGTAATTAAGATTATCTCACAATCACCTCGAATTGATGAACCCGAGTAGCACCACAAAGCCAGAGACATTATTTTGTTCAATAACCCTCTAACCCAAGCAACAATGCCTTTAGGGAGCACCCATAAATGCTTGTTAAAAGATGGGTGAACGAATATTTGCCCATAGCATCACGAAAATCGTATGTAAGCAGGATAGTCTTGTCTAGCTGTGCCATGGAGACCAAGAAAAAGGATTTGAACCTACATTTGGTCTAGGGCATTAAGGAGGAGAATATTTGCCCCCACACTCCTGAAGCCAGTTAGAGTGAGAATCACAGCAGTCATGAGCAAGGTTCTCCCCCAAAAAGATGAATTCATAGAGAAAAGGTGAGGACCCTAAAGCGCAATCATTTCCTCCCACCAGAACCTTCTCCTTTCTCTTGTCAATTTTAAGGATTCTAATTTTTCAACTAAGGTAGCAAAGTCATTCATTAAAAACTGACGATATCAGAGTTTTGAAAAACCTACCAGTACTTTGCTTTCAGCTGCCGCAGATTCATCAGAAATAAATACAACGTGTCCCTCCCCTCCCTAGAAAGCTAGTCAGACATTTAATGTATCCTCCGCATATTTGGGTTTTCCTTGACCTCAGGGGACAAGAGACTACATTCTCAGTGTGAAAGTTGAAGAGAAGACATCAGCCTGCATAAACATAAGAAAACTATAGACATTCCTCAAATAGGCATTTTGGTTTTCAGTGTTTGCTCAGGAGTTCTCAAACTGGTGGCCCCAAGACATGTTTTGTTTTGTTTGTTTGGCATGTATTCTGTGTTCTCAAAGTTGTGAATTAGCTACAGTGGGAAGAAAGCAACAGGATTGTCCAATGAGAGACAATGGAGCTCAAGTTCTTTTTTTATAATAAAAATTACATATATTTAGAGTAGAAAACATAAGGTTTTGATATGCACCTGTAGTAAACTAGATATCACAGTCAAGCTAATGAACATATCCGTACAGTTACCATTTTTGTGTATGAGAATACTTGAGATCTACACTCTTAGCAAATTTCCAATAGTAATCATATATTATTATTAACTGTAATCCCTAATCTCCATGCTGTACATTAGATTTCTAGAACCTATTCATCCTATGCAACTAAAACGTTGTACCCTTTAGCCAATATCTTCCCGTTCCCCACTCCCCAACCCATCCCTGGTAACCTACCATCTCTCTGCTACTATGAATTTGACTTTTTTGTATTCCACATATAAATGAGATTATGCAGTATTTTTCTTTCTCTGTCTGGTTTATTTCACTTAGCACGATTTCCTACAGCGTTTTTATATCTGTATATGTAAGTGCATCTGTGTATACACTATGTATATACATTATTCTTTATTCATTAGTCTGTCAACAGACACTTAGATTGTTTTCATATTTTGGCTATAGTGAATAATGCTGCAACAAATGTGGAAATGCAAATATCTCTTTGAGATACTGATTTTATTTCCTTGGAAATAAACCCAGAAACAGGATTGCTGAATCATTTAATAGTCTAATCCTTCATTTTTTGAGGAGTCTCCATACTGTTGTCTATAAAACCTGTACCAACTTACATTACCACCAACAATATATAAAGGTTTCCTTCTCTCCATATCCTTATCAATATGTATCTTTTGTCTTTTAATAACAGCCATCCTAACAGATGGAAGGCGATATTTCATTGTGGTTTTAATTTGCATTTCCCTAGTGATTAGTGATGCTGAGCACCCTTTCTTATATCTATTGGCCATCTATATATTCTTCTTTGGAAAAATGTCTACTCAAGTTCCTTGCCCAATTTTTAATCAGATTATTTGGTTTGGGGATGTTGGGTTGTATGAGTGTCTGATATATTTTAGATAAAACTGTTTCTCAGATAAATGGTTGGCAAGTATATTCTCCCTGTCCACAGGCTGGCCTTTCATTTTGTTTGCTTTGCTGTGCAGAACTTTTTACTTTGATGTCATCCCACTTGTTCATTTTTGCTTTTGTTGCCTGTCTCTGTTTGCAATTGACAAAATTCTTTATGTTGAAATTCCTAAATATTTTATTAAAAATTGTTAAAACTGATTTCAAAAATTCAGTAAAGTTACAGGATACAAAATTAACATACAAAAATTAGTAGCCTTTCTTTACACTAACAGCAAGCTATCCAAAAAGGGAATCAAGAAAGTAATCTGTTATAAAAGCATCAAGAAGAGTAAAATACTTAGGAATAAATTAACCAAGGAAGTGAAAGACTTGTACACTAAAAACTATAAGACATTGATGAAATAAATTGAAGACACAAATAAATGGAGAGCTATCCCTATTCAAGGATTAGATGAATTAATGTTGTTAAAATGTCTATAGTACCCAAAGTAATCTACAGATTCAATGCAATTCCTATCAAAATTTCAGTGGCCTTTTTTGCAGAAATAGACAAAAACAATCTTGTAAATTTTGTGTGGAACCACAAATTACCCCAGTAGCCAAAGCCATCTTAAGATAGAAGAACAAAGACAAAGGCGTCACACTTCCTGATTTCAAAGTTTATTACAAAGCTATAGCACTTAAAACAGAATGATGTTGACCAGGGGTGATGGCTCATGCCTATAATCCCAGCACTTTGGAAGGCTGAGGTGAGAGGATTGCCTAAGCCCAGGGGTTCTAGGCCAGCCTGGGCAACTTGGAGAGATCTCATCTCTACAATAAATCAAAAAATTAGCCGGGCATGGTGGCACATGCCTATAGTTCCAGCTACCTGGAAGGCTGAGGCAGAAAGATCACCGGAGCCCAGCAAATAGAGGCTGCAGTGGCCGTGAGCATGCCACTGCACTCCAGCCTGGGTGACAGAGTGAGACTCCGACTCAAAAAAAAAAAAAAAAAAAAAAAAAAAAACCCCAAAACCAATATGATGCTAGCATAAAAACAGACACATTAATCAATGGAACAGAATAAAGAGCCTAGAAATAAACCCAAGGCTTTTATAATCAACTAAGTAATTTCCAACAAGTAGAAAAGGATAGTCTCCTTGTAGGAAAGCAGCCTTTTGCATGGCAAGAGTGACACCACCTTGAAGCAAAATGACCATGATGACCAATGTTTGACCCCTGTATACCAAAGTGTTCTGCACAAGATCTTTGAACAATGCCCATAACATAGATAATCCCCCAATAAATGCCTGAGGCGTACATAAATCCTCATAAAGATGCTTACCTAACCTTCCCAGTGGTCATGAGTCTCATAAGAAAGTCCCAGATGTGACTAGTTGCACATGTTTTACTAAAAAAGTTTGCTATAGAAAGGATATTTTCTGGAGGGTGGATCCATCATCTCATGATCACCCAACACATTGGTTCTATAAGTTCCTATTAAATATTTCCTTCTGAGAAGTTGAATGTGTCAGCCTCTTTCTTCAGCCTCTTAGCTCCCTCAGACTTTGGGGACAAGTTTTCATAGACCTGCCCACCACAGGTCCTCCATAGATGGTGCTGGGAAAACTGGATATCCACATGCAACTTCCTTGATGTCATACACACAAAAAAAATCAACTCAAAATGGATTAAAGACAAACATGAGACTTGAAACTATAAAACTCCTAGAAGAAAACATAAGAAAAAAATTCCTTCCTTGACATTGGTCTCAGCAATGATTTTTTTGGATATGATACCCAAAGCACAGGCAACAGGAGCTCAAGTTCTATTTTTTTTTTTTATTATAAGGATGTGGGGTACAATTCAGGGTTAGGTATACAAATATTGATTATGCAGGTATGAGGTATGCCCCTCCTTCCCCTATCAGTTTCCCTCAACTGCCAATCCCACCCTCCTCCCCTGACAGTTTCCCATGACTGCCAAATGCTTCTTATAGTATTATAATTGCTCAAGGTCTGCTTATGAGTGAGAACAAGTACTCTGTTCTTTGTTTCTGTGATAGATCACTGAGTATGGTCAACTCCAAATCCATCCAAGTTGCTGCGAAGTCCATATATTTGTCCTTCTTTATGGCTGCATAATATTCCATTATGTATATGTACCACATTTTCTTTATCCAGT
>CAUYQG010207740.1:0-26084 GCA_963574415.1 Tarsius wallacei
ACTAATCATCAGGGAGATGCAAATCAAAACCACACTGAGATACCACCTAACTCCAGTCAGAATGGCAATTATCAATAACTCAAAAAATAACAGTTGCTGGAGAGGGTGTGGCGAAAAGGGAACACTTCTACACTGTTGGTAAACTAGTGCAACCTCTGTGGAAAGCAGTGTGGCGATTCCTAAAAGCTCTAATTATCAACCTCCCATATGACCCCGCTATCCCCCACTGGGAATATAACCTGACACTCTATAAAAAAGATACCTGCACACGTATGTTTATCGCAGCATTGTTCACAATAGCAAGAACCTGGAAGCAACCATGCTGTCCATCAAAAGAGGACTGGATTTTAAAAATGTGGTACATGTACACAATGGAATACTACGCAGCCATAAAAAAGAACAAAATCATGAACTTTGCAGCAACCTGGATGGAACTAGAGTCTATAATACTGAGTAACCTCTTACAGAAACAAAAAACTGATTATCACATGTTCTCACTCATATAGTAGACCTTGATCATCCAACGTATTACCACAAGAAAATGACTGACAGTGGTGGGAAACTATGGGGGGGGAGGGGCAGGGTGATGGGATTAATGGTAGTAAATATCTCTCTGGGGACGGGGGAGACACTTCCTATCAACAAGGGTGCCTGCACAAGGCATATTTGTACACCTAACCCTTAACTGTACCCCACAATATCATAATAAAATATTGAATAAAAAAATAATAAAGAAAGAAAGAAAAAAAAAGACACAAGTATCCCTTAATCACCAAATCTATTTTTTAAAAATTTCATATAGCATGGGTTTTAAGAATGAGTCTGGAGAATATATACTATCTTTTCATAGAAATGTATTCACTATTTAATTTTAGATGGGAAATAGAAAGAATGCAGATAGAAGGGGAATTATTTGGAAATTTATTCCAATTTTTCAAGGTAGCAGAAATTTGGACAGTAAGAATTTTTTACAGTAGTACTAACATTAATATGGAAACCAGCAAAGAGCTATTTCCTTTGAGACAATAACCCATAATAAGATATTTTTAAACTTGTTGGTCTCAGGATCTCATTGCAGTCTAAAATAATCTCTTACCAGTTTACCAACTATTGTATTTCTGTACACAGCAGATGTGCTTTCTACTTATCGTTTCATCACATAGCATTTAAAAAGACATGTACACAGAGCTAGAGTTTTAATAAAATTAGCAATTAATGCTTTAAAGAGTTTTTTTGCTAACTACTGCCATGAATTGCACTAAAAATTAAAACAAATTTTATATATATTTCTTAATAATTTAAAAGTGATATAATACACCTATAATTTGTTAACATAAATACTATTATAATATAAAGCCATTTAGAAAAACAAAAATAAACAATGAGAACTCTGGAATTGTTTTTCAGATTTTTCAAAATTGTTTGTCTAGCTTACCAAAGAGAGTTGAATTCTAATGTCTGTTTCTGCATTCGGTATATACTGATATGTTGTATTGATTGAAGTATGTGAAGAAATGTGTAGCTGAAAAAGATTTTAATTGTTGAAAAAAAAGTTGGGTTAGGGTTTTTTTACATAGTTGAAAAATGATAGTTATTTTAATAGCTTTTTCATATAATTGCAAATACCTCTTATTTAATATCATGTCAACAAGTTATAGTGGAAACTTAAACATAGCAAGGAATTATTTTATTACAGAACATTCATCTACCTTGCATTCTCAATGGATTCTTAATGCTTGCATGATTTTGTAACTTTATCACTGATTATTTAAAAAAATAATTGTTCACAGTCATGCATATCTTCCAAATATTGTCACATATTTACATTTTCTCAACTGTGAATGGTACCATTTACACTCTGTGTTTGTGTACATAAGATTTGATACATTTTTAACTTTTTATAATAGATTCATGTATATTGATGGCAGTAGTTAGCAAAAAACCTCTTTAAAGAGTAAATGGTTAGATGGACTAGTATCTGCATATGTTTTATGCAATGATGACATATTTTTCTTAATTTTTCCATATTCCTCAGCTATACAATTCAAGAGTTTTTACAAGTTGTCAGAAAACTCTAAAATTTTTTCTAATATATTAATTGAAAAAATTATGCATATAAATAAACTTTTACAGTTCAAATCTGAATTAAGGGTGGACTGCACAAACACACACCCACACACATGCACATACATGTACACATACAGAGATATATGTGGAGAGAAAGAGGAAGAGAGGGATTTTAAAGAATTGGTTCATATGATTGTAGGACTTGCAATTCCAAGATTTGTAAGACTAGCCAGCAGGCTGAAAACTCACACAGTATTTAATGATACTAAGGCAAAAATATTTCTCCAGGCAACCTTAAGTTCCAGGCATGGTAGCACGTGCTTGTTGTTCCGCTTGGAAGACTGAGGCAGAAGGATCGCCTGAGCCCAGAGGTTCGATGATGGGATGGTGGTGAGCATGCCACTGCACTCCAGCCTGGGCAACAGAGTGAGATTCTGACTCAAAAAAAAAAATACAATTATATAATTTGTGGCAGCATGGGTGAATTTGAAGATGTTATGTTAAGTATAATAAGCCAGACACAGAGAGACAAATACCGCATAATCTCACTCATTTGTGGAATTTTAAAAAGTTGATCTAATAAAAGTATAGAGTAGAATAGTGGTTACCAAGGTCTGGGGAAGGTAGGGAGAGGTAAGGATGAGGAAAGATTGTTCAAGGGGTACAAAGTACAGATATATAGGAGGAATAAATCTTGGTGCAATATTGTGTAGTAGGGCGAATATAGTTAACACTATTGTTATTGTATATTTCAAAATAAATAATAGAAAGCATTGCAAATGTTCTCACTACAAAGAAACAATAAATGTTTGAAGTGATGAATAAACTAAATACCTTGAGTACTTGATCATTACACATTGTATACATGAATCAAGACATCACACTGTATCCCATAAATATGTACAACTATTGTGTCAATTAAAAATAAAATAAAACAATAAATGAACACATGTCGAAAATAATTTACATTACCACCAATAATTGGAAACAATATTTCGTAGCTTCCAGCAAGGTATATGAGCTTAGGCTAAAAGTTAATAAAGAGAGAAATAAACAATAACCAAAATTAAGAACCTCTATCTCACATCAGACCACAGAGACCATTCTAAAGATTAAGCCCTGAATTTCTGTGCTAAGAATCCCTGTCCAGGCTAGACAGAATTATAATGAACCTCTGAGACAGTGGGGATAATTTCATCAATACAATGTTATATTCTAGCAAATAGAGCAAATGTAGAGAATTTCTTTTTGGGGAGAGCGAGGAGCTATGCAAAACAGATCAGTAAAGATATGTATGTTATCTGCTAATAGTGGGTCACTTACTCCCTCCTTTTTTTGCTCTTGCAGTAGTTCTCTACCTAATTGTCTTTTATTCTTAACTGCAGAAACTGTGCTATTTCTGTCTGACACATTTTTCTTCCTCTGAGAAACAAAGTGCCTCCTAAGGAACCTACCTGGATACCTCGTGCATGTTTTCTTTACAAGCCTTGGCTTTGGATTTTCCACCAAGACCTCTCTATTGAGGTTCAAACCTCACAATGATTATAGCTGCTACATTTGGAGCCACAAAGGTTTGGGCTACTGTTTTCATTATTAGAAAATGAATGATTTATAATTTGCAATGTTAAAATATTATTTTTGGTTACCAGGGTAACAAAAATAGCATCAATGACTCAATATAAATTTTATATTAATTTTGGACAAACCACTTAGAATCCACTCAGAAAGCAAAAGTTAGCACTTTAAACATAATATATTATAGAGAAGAATGAGTGTCTAATTGTATAAGTTACTAAATCATGTATACTAAATTAATTGTACTTGTAAAAGTATTAGATTTTAATGTAATAGTTACTAACTTATGTTTTTCTAAAAGCAGTAATTATGCTTCAAGGCCCTAAGGTACTATAATTTAAACAAATAGCAGTCCAGCAAACCAGCCTATGTAAAATATAAAATGGGAACATGGTTATTCATTCAAAATCTGCAATAACTAGGGGTTTTGTATTTTTAGGTTGAAAACAATGTATTGATTTCATTTTTTCTAATTAAAGAGTCATATCCCTTCAAACTTACAAACAAGTTTTTAAAGACATACAGATAACTTTAAGGATTCTCATATTTAGCTGTTAAAGAATGAAATTGACAAGACCATTCTTTTTTATCAATAGAGTGCATAAAACTCTACTGAGGCACTTAACATGCATGTAGACTCCACAGCTCTCCAAAAGACCTACTAAATCAGAATCTCTGTTCAAACGCATGAATTTGTATTTTTTCCCCTGATGACACATTGTGAAACACTGTGCCTAGATTTAAGATCCAAAATAATTTTCTAAGGTTCATCATTATAATTGAATCTATAGTACCAAATTATTGTTATTAGTTGTTTGATGAGATCGTCAGATGTTTAGGGTACCATAACCAACCACCACAAAATTTTCATCAGATTATTTAATATATTTTATATTTCATTGCACTATACTTCATCCTAAAACAATCTAAATATTTCCCAGATATCTCTCTCTAGATAGATGGATAAATAGGTAGATAGATGGATAGATAGATAGTAGAAATAGATATACATAGGATTTTTTGGAGCAATAATTAAGAAAAATAAAACTAAGTAAAATAGTTGGCGATTACTCTTTATTCACTGATTCTCAAATAAATTTCATGTATTTTTTCATTATTGATCATAACCTTACTATATTGCATGAATCAGAAACAATATCTCCTGCTTTGGAATCTAGATATTTATATTGAAAAATTGCAAACATTTCTTTATATTTCCCATTTAAAGATTTGAAGAATCTTCAATTGTATGCTTAGTATCATCAAATTCAGGAGCAGATTTAATTGTTTTAATATAAAAGTTACTTTTTTGTTCATATTTACTAATAAATTTTAGTTGTAATTCTTAAAAATGCATTGCATAAAGAATTCTACTTAACTGTTACCCTAGAGTTATGAGATCAAAACAACAGTGGTCTCTAAGCTTAATGAAATTTCATCAAGTAAGACAGTAAGGAGCTTAAGTGAGAGTTTTTAAATTTAATTCTATTTTGCTGATTTAGTTTGGGTTCCCCAGAAGTAGATACTGAGATAAGGATATGTGTGTAAGTGATTTACTAAAGAAGAACTCTCAGGAAAAAAAAAATCTATAAATGAATGGAGGTGACAGATAAAGTGATGTGGGGTGCTGAGCAAGAAATATATTTCAGGCAGTCTTAGTCTGAACACCAATCCTATGGAAGTGCTCTGTAGTAAAATTATGCTTTAATGTTTGCCTCAATTATCAAATGGAAGCCTGGTTGTCATTTTCCTATACCAATCATTGGCTATGAGGTTAGCATCTTTCTTTTAGCAAAATGCACTCAAGATCCATCAAATTGTTGCATGAATAAATAGTTATTATTTTTATTGTTGAGTAGTATGCCATTGTATGGGTATACAAATTGTTTATCAATTCCCTTGTTTAAGATCATATTGTCTGTTTCCAGTTAGGAGCTAATATAGATAGCAGTTATAACCATTTCATTCATTCTGTGTGAGAATACACAATTTCAGTTAATATGAATCAAGATATGGAATGAGATGGCTGGGTAATATGGCAGCCATATGTTTAATTAATTTTATAATGAACCACCACACTGTTTTCTGAGTATTTTTATTATTTTGCATTTATTCTGTCAATGAGTAAAGATTCCTGTTGCCTTACATTCTCATAAGTTTGATATTTGTCATTTTATTATAATTTTAATGATTTTTTACAAATACATAGTGTTATTTCTTTGTGTTTTTAATTAGGATTTACCTAATTATATTTATTCAATATTACCATATTTTATATGCTTAATTTGCATCTCTAAGTACTTTTGGTAAATAATTTTTTAGATCTTTGGTATTTTATTTTTAAAACACATTGTTTATTTTCTTGCTGTCTAGTTGTATGTGTTATTTTTATATTCAGGATACAATTATTCTACAGGGTATGTAAATTGTAATTTTTTTTCCCAGTCTGTACATTATCTTTTTTTTTTTAAGTCAGAAAGCATTATTTATTGAGAGGCCAGAAAAAATTCCCACAGTGGGAGGCATTATCTTTTTATTTTCTTAACAGTATCATTTGAAGAGCAAACTTTTTAATATTTATAATTTATCTAATTTATTGTGTTCTTTTTTTTTGGTTCACAGTTGTAATACCCTTTACAGAAACTCATTGTCAAGTCAAATTTCATAGAGATGATTTCTTTATGTTTTATTCTAAAAGTTATAGAGTTACACATTTTATATTTAGGTTTATGATTCCTTATATTTCTTATATAAGGTAAGAGCTATATATCAAAGTGTTGCCTTTTAAAATTAATATCCAAGTTTTCTAGCATCATTTATGTTGATAATTTTTTTCCATATCTTATTGCCTTTGCCAAAAATCAGTTGACTATATTTGTGTGGAACAATTTTGAGGCACTCTGTTTTGTTTTATTGATTTGTGTCAATTATTTCACTAAATCTGCACTGCTTTGATTACAGTGGTACTTGAGAAAAATATGTCCTCTGTCACTAGGTTCACTATTTTACTTTTTAAATTATTATTATTTTTGTATTGAGGTCTCACTTTGTTGCCTAGGCTGGTGTGCAGTGACCTGAGCACGGCTCACCATAACCTCACCTCCTGGGCTCAGGGGATCCTTCCACTTCGGTCTCCCGAGTAGCTAGGTCTACAAGCATGTGACACCACACTTGACTAATTTTTTGAATTTTTTTTGTAGAGATGTTGTCTTGCTATGTTGCGTAGGCTGGTCTCAAACTCCTTGACTCAAACAGTCCTCCTACTTGGCCTCTCAAAATGCTGGGATTACAAGTATAAGCCACTGCATCCAGCCTACTGTACTTTTAATCTATCAGAATCTTTAAAATAGATTACTTGTAGACTGCATATAGTTCTATTTTGTATTTTTATATAATTTAAAAAATCTCAGTCTCATAATTTGTGTCTTGAATTTTAATTGTAAAGAAATAATTGGTGTCACTAAACAAAAAGTTAAATTTTGACAACTGTTTTCTATGTGCCATTTACTTTTTGTTTCTTTTTTGTTATTTTCCCCATCTTTTCTGAGTTTAACTAAATTTTTACGTAATTTTATCTCCTGCACTTACTAGTGTATTATACCTTTCTTTAAAGATATAAGTGGTTGCATTTGAGTTTATAATGTACATTTTTAAAATAATCTGAGATTACATTTAAATAATATTATAAGACTATATATGTAGTACAAGAATTATAGTCTGTATATATATTTTACAGTATGTATATGTAGTGTAAGAATACTACATGACTACATATGTAATATAAGAACTATATAGTGTGTGTATATATTTTATATATTCTATATATTGCATATATAGTGTAAGAATACTACATGGCTACAAATGTAGTATAATAATTATACAATGTGCATATATAGTGTGCATATATTAGGTAGTGTGTATATACTAGCGTGTATATATAGTGTGCACATATATATATATTAGATAATGTGCATATATAGTGTAAGAAAACTAAATAATAGTACATGTAGTATAAGTATTAGATAAGAACATTTTTCCAATTTTCTTTTTCATTTCCCTGCCACTGATGGCATATATTTCACTTTCACACTCAATACATTGTCACAGTATTTTGTTTAATGTCACTTATCTTTTAAACCAATTAAACATAAAAAGTTGTTTTACCTTTATTTATTTTATTTTCAACAGTTCATATTTTTATGTATGTACAATTTAGGACTATACTCTCAGATGCCTTCTGCCTGTGAATCCACCAATAATATGCATTGTAGAGTAGGTCTCCTGGTAATAAATTTCCTCTATTTTTTACGTAATTTTGTCTCCTGCATTGACTAGTGTATTATGCTTTTCTTTAAAAATATAAGAAATAGCCGGACTCGGTGGCTCAGCCTGTAATCCCGCGCCTTGCGAGGCTGAGGTGAGCGGATTGCCTGAACCCGCGGGTTCCAGACCCGCCTGGGCAACTTGGTGAGACCTCATCTCTACAATAAATCAAAAAATTAGCGGGGCATGGTAGCGCGTGCCTGTAATTCCAGCTACTCGGAAGGCTGAGGCGGAAAGATCGCTGGAGCCCAGCAGGTAGAGGCTGCGGTGGCCGGGAGCGACCACTGCACTCCAGTCTGAGCGACAGAGTGAGACTCCAACTCAAAAAAAAAAAAAAAAAAAAAAATGTATATATATATATATATATAAGAAATAACCTTTTTTAATATTAAATCTCTATTCACTGGATATATAATTACTTCTTTTAGCAGTATCAAGATGCCATTCCGTCATTTTCTTGTTTGCACATTTTCTGCTGAGAAGTCTGCTATAATTCATATCTTTGTCTTTTTGCAACGTGCCTTTTCTCTGTTGCTTCTAGGCTTTTTCTTGGTATTTTCTTTTCATCAGTTTGAGAATGGCAAACCTGCTTTGTGCACTTTCCTGCTTGTATTATCTGTACTTTTTGAATCTGTTGTACCATTTCTTTAACTATTTTGGGGAATTCTTGACCATTCTTTCTTCTGCATTTTTCTTTTTTTCTTCTAGGTTTATGAGTTTGCATCTGTTATACAATTTTATATTGTTCCACAGATTTTGCATTTTTGTGCTTTTTCTTTTAGTTTTCTTTTCCTTTTGCATTTCAGCTCAGGTAATTTTGATTGATCTCACTTTACATTCACTGTTTATTTTCCAGTTGTGTAGAGTCTATTCACAATCCCATCAAAGACATTATCCTTCTCTGTTACTGTGTTCTTTTATATCTAACATTTCTATTTAATTCATTTGTATAGTTGCCCTGACTTTGCTGATATCATATGTCTGATGTTGCATACTATTTATCCTTCCATGGAATCCTTAAAATATTAATTATAGCTATTTGAAATTCTCTTTCTGATGTTGAAACACCTGTGTCATTTCTGAGTTGGTTTCAGATGATTGCTTTGTCTCCTTAGTCTGATTTTCTGATATTTTGTATGCCCAACAAAATTGTACTGAAAGTCTAATATGCTTTACAGGAGAGTAAATATTGAAATTTCATTTTATTTTATTTCTTTTATACTTGAAGATGAGTACAACTTTCCTTCAGTTAGGCCATCAGTGTGGGGCTTTGGGTAAATCTAGTCAGAAATTGAACTAGATTTTAAATATGGTCTAGGCTTGACTTTCTGTTTCCAGACTTGGTTTTGTATCTTTACTTTTCACTGTTTACCATAATGAATCTGTCTCCTGTAAGCATTCCCAATATGTACCAGTATTATTTTTAAAGAACACATTAGATTGGTAGTAGAAAGGGAGAGTTACGGAAATTCTAATTAAATATCTTAGGCATTGGGAGCTTGATTCTTAGGAGTGTGATCTTTACAGGTGTTCCTGTCTCTCCTTTCAAAATCAAGTAGGGCCTAGTAAATGCTCTAGCCCCTTTCTCATTTGTTGAGTATTTTTCCCCCCTTGTTTCTCTTCATCAAACCTCAGCCGGTCTCCATCAGTGTCGTCTGGCTTTGTACCTTCAATTTTGTTGCCTTTCTCCCATAGACATCAAGGCCTTTGTTTCATCGAGGCATTGCTTGATGTATTTCTACAGTGGCTTATGTTTCCCATCTCCAGACATGGACTTTCTAAGGATTTGTCTCAATTTTTTTTGTGAGTTCTTGAAAGGTTTATCAAAAGTTATGAACTTTCTGCCATATGTGTCCTTTCAGGGCTTTTAAACTCTCATGCTAGCCCACACTCAGGCTTTTGCCATTTAGTGAATATTTCTACTTGAATATTTTTACAATTTACCAGGCACTGGGCTCAAGTCTGACCTAAATTGTCAAATGCTACAGTCTTATTTCTAAAATTTCTTCCAGTTACCTCTTTTCTTGGGTTAGTTCTTTGTCCTATCATTTCAATTCTCAGATAGTTTCAAAGGGAATGATTAATTTAAAATTTTACCAGATATTTTTTCAGTTTTAATGGTAGTAATGACACATCCTACATTTCCACTATGAAACATGAAATTGTTATATTGCTATAAAAATCCAGTAATAATACTAGTTGCTGGTTAAGTAAACTATGACATGAAATAATACTTTAGGATATTAATTTTTATGATATATTTTATTTCTTATGCTAACAAAGTCTCAGCCAGAGACACAGAATCAAGCAGTGGCCATTATATCCTATGCCGGTTCAAAAAAACATATAAAATACAAATACTTCTTAAAATTCATCTAAAGATTTTTCTCTCCTCATAACTTACTTATTTCATTTTGATAAATCAACTACCTATTTCTTAACTTAGCCAGACTGCAGATGTTTTGCTGTTGTTGCATTTTTTAAAAACAATTTTAAGGTGTATTGAAGTTTTAGACAGGTTTTTAATCATATAAAATAGGCACAATCACTTTGTATAATTATATTAAGCCAGAGATAAATTAACTTACCTTGAAAATACATATACTAATTAACCCATGAACATGTCAGGCACAAAAATTTATATATATTTTATCAGGGTGGAATAAGTAGCACTATTTTTTTTAATCTATAAGTAATGGTATATAATTGTTATTTTGAGAAAATGGTTACTTCACTAAAAAATTCATAATAATGAATTTGTTGCTTTCAGTTCAAAAAAAGCAGAATGATACAGAATCTGACCAAAAGTGCATAAAGTGTTCCCTTTAATATGCATTACAATACAAAATTTTACTCTTTAATTTCTGTAGTCATTAATGATTGCTGGGTAGGTGTTTAGAATGCATGCTGCTACTGGGCTCAGTGGCTCAGCCTGTAATCCCAGCGCTTTGGGAGGCCGAGGTCAGTGGATTGCCTGAGCCCGTGAGTTTGAGACGCGCTCGGGCAATTGGGGAGCCCTCATCTCTACAATAAATTAAAAAAAAAATTAGCCGGGCGGAAGGATAGCCGGAGCCCAGCGGGTCGAGGCTGTGATGGCCAGGAGCGTGCCACTGCACTCCAGTCTTGGCGACAGAGTGAGACTCCAACTCAAAAAACAAACAAACAAACAAAAAAAACAAAGAATGCATGCTGCCTATATCATAGAGAAGAAAATTGCAAATAGCATAATTTTAAAAAAATTTCTTCAGCTTAATTAAGCTATAATTGGTAAACGTATATATTTAAGGTGTTCAGCATAAGACACACACAGAAATATAGGAACTTTGTGAAATAATTACCACAATCAAGTTAATTAACATATCTGTCACCTCACCTGGTTACCTTTTGTGTAGGGGTAGAATGGAGGGTGAAAATACTTAAGATCTACTCTCAGAAAATTTCAAATATATAATATCTTATTATTAACTCAGAGTCTCACAATTTATATTCTCTTTTTTCTTCTTCATGTTATGTTGTGGTTCTCCATCAGGTAATTAATGGACGCATAATATCCTCCAGTTTTCCACTTCCTATCCAGCCCTTCTCTTCCTGCTCGCATTCCTTAAGCTCTTCCTACCACTCAGAATTAACCTACACTGTCAATTCCCTTCTGGCCTTGCTATGTGTGAGGTGAGTTAGTCATAAATTAATTTGTGCTGAGCTGTCAGCTCTTCATAATATCTCTGCTGAATTTATGAATCTTCAAAGGAATAATTAATATGTATATCTTGGTAATTGCTCCTATCTTGAGAAAGTCTCTTCATCTCCACTTGATACAATCTGCTTTCTCAGTCTTCTTATATTCTTTTTCCACTGCTATGAGTAATTAAATTTGAGTACAGATTTAATGTTATCTATATGTAGGTGATATTCTTTGAAAGACTGAATAGTAAAATAATGAAAAAACAAATTGTCATTTAAGTTTAATTTCATATCAATAGCAATATTTGAAAAAATGTGAAATCACTCAATAAATATTTATAATTGAAATTATTGTTTTGTTATAACAATGCAGGTTCTGATGAAACTTGATGCCACTAATGAATATATAAAGTGTTTATAGTTTTCATCAAATATGCAAGACAAATATTTTTTTTTCTAATGACTGTTATTAAAGTTCATGAGGACGACAATACTAAGAAGGATAATCTCATGGTTCTCTTTCAATAAAAAAGGAAAATTGTATAATGCTGAAGTCAGATCATATATCATTCTCCAACATAATCTATACATCCAACTATGTATGTTGTATTTTATGAAAGACATAGGAGACTTTTAAGAATACTTTTGATTATGAACATTTTTGCCCTTTAACTATCTCTTTTTTTTTTTTTTTTGAGTTGGAGTCTCACTCTGTCGCCCAGACTGGAGTGCAGTGGCCACTCCCGGTCACCGCAGCCTCGACCCGCTGGGCTCCGGCGATCCTTCCGCCTCAGCCTTCCAAGTAGCTGGAACTACAGGCGTGTGCTACCACGCCCGGCTAATTTTTTATTTATTGTAGAGATGCGGTCTCGCCAAGTTGCCCAGGTGGGTCTTGAACCCGTGGGCTCAGGCAATCCACTAACCTCAGCCTCCCAAAGGCGCAGGATTACAGGCTGAGACACCGAGCCCGGCTTAATTTTTTGATTTATTGTAGAGATGAGGTCTCACCAAGTTGCCCAGGCTGGGAACTACAGGTGTGTGCCACCACATCTGGCTTTTTTAAATGTTTTTTATTGTAGAAATGAGGTCTAGCCAAGTTGTCCATACTGGTGTCGAACCCCTGGGCTCAGGCAGTTCTCTTGCTTACACCTCCCAAAGTGCTGGGATTAAAGGCATGAGCTACTGTGCCTGGCGAAAAAGCTCATTTTTATGTATACCACTTTTGTCCTCTGCCTTTCATGCATGTCTATGTGTGTGTGCACATACACAGACTTATATGTTATTTTTGTATAGTCCTGACTACCAGTGAAAAAGTATCTGTTCCCTGACATGCATGTAGTAGTTTTTCAAATAAGTCTTTTCTGATTAACTGACAATGTTAAAAATAGCAACCTGTTGATATTAGACCTTAGTAGACTGTTAACTTTGTGATTCAATTTCTTCGACTTTAGGAAATCAGCACTATACTTCAGTATGTGGTAGGAAGAAATAAATTGCTGCAGTGTCTTCATGCAAAACGTCATGCTCTGGAGTCATGGAGGCAGCTGGTAGAAATTATACTGACAGCTTGTCCCCAGGACCTCATTCAGGCAGAGGATCGACAACTGATTATTCGTGACATTTTACAAGATGTGCATGATAAGGTGACATACTTCCTAAATTACTTTATACTCAACAACAGACTATATATATATATATATATATCATTTAAGCAAATATATTTTTGCCACCCTAATTTTTTTCCATCTTAGATTAAGAATAAAACAGTTCTGCAGTACCAATGTTAAGACTTTCTTTGAGAAAGGGATTAATTCTGTACCTTGGTGGCTCTCAACTAGAATGTGTGTCAGAGTTATCTACAGAGCTTTGTAAAAATACACATGGACAGATCCCAGACCTACTGAATTAGACTGTAATGGTGAGAATACTTATGTGCATTTCAGAAAAGAAAACCCCCAAGGGATTTTTGATAGGAATTCCTTCTGGTTAAGAACACCTGTTACCCAGAATCATATTTAAATTTCTCTTTATATATCAGCTTTCTTATCTTTTTTAAAACAATTCTTATTTTCCATTTTTAGGTTGTTATAGTAGTTGACAAGCTAAATGGGTATACAACTTATTAATGATTATAGCTGAAAGCAGTATCCTCTTTCTGATTGCCCTTGTACTTTAAGATACTGGATGATGAGGCAGCACAGGAATTAATGCCAGTGGTGGCTGGAGCAGTATTCACCTTGACAGCTCACCTGAGCCAGGCGGTTCGCACAGAGAAGAAGCAGACTTTGGTCTCGGAGCCAGGAGAGGCCCATGATGCCTTTATGCTGGACAGCTCTTTCACCTCACCTCCTGCAGAGGGCCCACTTGTGGGTTTTGCTTCTATTGGAGATTCTTCACTTCACATCATATTGAAGAAACTTTTAGACTTCATTTTGAAGACAGGTTTTTCATCTAAATTTTCTGTATTTTACAACTTTTTATATTTGTTTTAACTTTTATGGAAAAAGGTTTTCACGTGACTACATCTTTCTCCCTAGGTGGCGGATTTCAGCGAGTAAGGACTCACCTGTATGGCTCTCTGCTTTATTACTTACAGATTGCCCAGAGACCAGATGAACCAGACACCTTAGAAGCAGGTAGAATTATATTGATTCCCATTTTTTTCTGGTTTTAGAAATGGTTACTTTAAAAAAAAAAATCACTCCTAGCTTTTGGCTATAAACATGCAGTAAAAAATGAGTCTTGATGGTAGTCACTAAAGTGCTTACTCTAACGTTGAGGGCGAATATTTAGTTTTTAAGACTTATTAATATAGTATTGTACTGCAAAAGAAAAAGACCGCTCTCAAGTAGTATTTTAGCTTTATGTACCTATGCCTATATTTTTCAAGAAGGATGCTTCATGGTGGAATTTCCACGTGAAAGAGTATGCACTTTTATTGTAACCCTTGTTCCCAGTGGCACTTGCTGCTGCAGCAATTACCTCAAGATAACTTGTGGATTACAGTCTTAACCTTACCTCCAAAGTTTGCAATGACATATCTCACTTTTATTATTATTTTCACATTGCTCTAGTATATTGATAGTTTTTGGAAACAAATAACATCATTCTGTTTATAGTATTCTGATTTTAGTAGTGGTATTTCCATTTATAAAATATAATGATTTTCTGTTTTTCTTTAGTAATTTTCTTCTTGGATTAGAGAAAAGTCCTGTTTAAAAATAACTCCAAGAACAGTTTTTATATTTTATTTTTGCATTGAAAGCCAGTCAGATGTGCTTCAGCCTCAAAGAGTAAAATTAAATGAATGTGGCCGCTCACTGCATTTTTTTTTTTTGAAATGGGAAATGGGTTAATAGAGTCTCTATTGATTGAACTTCTAAAAAAGACATTACCAGTATAAACTCTTTGTCAATAGTGTAGTATATCTTTTTGTACTAATGTGAGGTTTTCTTTGGATAAATTCCAAGAAATAGACTTTCTTGGTCAAAAGATAGTCATTTTTAAAATATTGTAGCCTGGGCAACATAGCAAGACCTCGTCTCTACAAAAAATAAAAAAATTAGCTTGGTGTGGTGGCATGCACCTATAGTCCCAGCTACTTAGGAGGCTGAGCAGGGAGGATCACTTGAATTCCGTAGGTAGAGGCTACAGTGAGCCAAGGTTGTGCCACTGTACTCCAGCCTGGACAACAGTGAGACCCTATCTCAAAAAATAATAATAAAATAACATTGATAAATACTGCTTTCTAAAATGTAATTAGCACTTTTGGGAATGATAATCTGGAACCTTTGGTTTCCAGAGATGAAAAACTGGGCACAGTGGCTCACACCTGTAATCTGAGCACTTTGGGAAGCAAGAAGATTGCCTGAGTCCAGGGGTTCGAGACCAGCCTGGGCAACTTGGTCTCTACGATAGATAGGTAGGTAGGTAGGTAGGTAGATAGATAGATAGATAGGTAGGTAGGTAGGTAGGTAGGTAGGTAGGTAGGTAGGTAGGTAGGTAGATAGATAGATAGATAGATAGGTAGATAGATAGATAGATAGATAGATAGATAGATAAGATTAGATAGATAGATAGATATAGCCAGGTGTGGTGGCACAAGCCTGATATATAGATAGATGGACAGATCGATAGCTGGGTGTGGTGGCATGTGCCTGTGGTTCTAGCTATTGAAAGACTGAGGTGGAAGGATCACCTGAGCCCAGCAGGTCAAGGCTGCATTGGCCATAAGCATGCCATTGAACTCTAGCCTGGGTGACAGAGTGAGACTCCAATTAAAAAAAAATGTTTTTAAGTGTTCAACAGACCAGTATATAATACTCTATACCAAGGTTATTCTGCTATTTGTTAAGAACTTGTGAGAAGCAAGTTCTGATAATGGACTTTCTTTGTGCCCTTCTTTTTTATGGGTACTTGTTATTTTGTACACAGATTCTTTTTTGTTTTGTTATTTTTGACAATGCAATATGTGATTTTATTTTATTTTTTTAATTTTTATTTATTTTACAGATGTGGGATATAATTCAGGATTAGGTAGATAAGTGGTCATCAAACAGGCAGTTTGGCCTTCCCTTTGGTCCCACTTCACCTGGTGTGAGATCAGGCAACCCTTACTGTTATGTACCCCCCATCACACCTCTCCTGGCAGTTTCTCACTACTGTCAATCCCTTTCGTATAGTATTTGTACATAGACTTTTTGTACGAAAAAACATGGATCTCATATTGTCCTTGTAGTGGTTGTAAATTATTCCATATGTAGTACCTGAAGATGTAATAGCCAAATGGTAGATTTATAAAAATGTACCCACTTAAATAATGCGTGAGAATATTTGCAGTGTCAGTCAAAATACAGAATTGTTCAGAGAAGTTTTTTATGTAGACATGAGCTTTTACAGAGACAGAAATGGGATTCCTCCACTTCCAACATTTTCTCTGATTTTTGTTTTTATATTCCATTTAGTTGAATTGGCCAAATCACTGCTTGACCACTGGGTGGAGCTCTACAATAGACTTTTTATAAGATTAATTTCAAAGACAAGTTACTGATTTAATATATTTGTGATATAAGGCCTCTTTTTTTATTTTTTATTTTAAAGATGTGGGGTATAATTCAGGGATAGGTATACAAGTGTTCATTATGCAGGTACCCTTGTTGATGAGGTACGCCCTTTCCCCCTTGGCAGTTTCCTACTACTGCCAGTCCTGCCCTCTACACCTCCTCTACCTGTCAGCAGTTTCCCACAAAGCCTCTTTTCTAAGTGGCTTATATGACTCTTATATGAAATGTATGATCATTTAGGCTAACTTATACACTTAAGTTAGGTTTATGTCAAAACTGGACTGAATTTTAAAAATGTAACACAATGGACTATTAATTATGCAGCCATAAAGAAGGACAAACTTATGACTTCACAGCAACTTGGATGGATTTAGAGTCTATCATACTCAGTGATCTATCACAGAAACAAAGAACAGAATACCACATGTTCTCACTCATAAGTGAACCTGAACATTTACCATAATACTAAAGGATTGACAGTGGATGTTGGGGGTGGGGCACAATATTAATAAGAGTACCTGATCTCAAACCAGGCAAAGTGGGGACCAAAGGGAGGCCCAAACTTGACCTGCATGATGACCGCTTGTATACCTAATCCTGAATTGTACCCCACATCTTTAAAATAAAATAAAATTTAAAAAATATAAATTTGCTTTATGATGAGTATCCTTTTATTTATTATTTTTTTATTTTATTGCCCATAACTGAACGCTCAAATGCTTTTACTTCTCATATTTCAACTTTAAAAAAAAGAATAAAATATCCGGATTTTTTTAAGGCAAATTTTTGTCTACTTTGTACCTGATCCTTTCTAGCCAAATTCTCGAAGATCTCAATAAAAGATGTATTAGCAGGATAACTACAGTATACTGAATCTTAGGGTATCATAATTCATTTTGATTTCTTTAAGAATAGCTTGTCCTACGATTAACATTTTGTTTTAAAAAAAATAGCTTGTCCTTTTCCCAATGCTGTTGTTATTTTAGTGTACATGCATGAAATATGTTCATTGTGTTATTAAAGTTCACCTGCCTGTATTCATTGGTCAGGGACCCTTTGTATACATGTGGAAATGCAAGGTGTTTTGGGGGGGTTTTTTTGGTTGCATACAAGGTATAATTGCATAATTATTTTTTATTTATTTATTTTTAGTCAGGGTCTTTATCTGTCAATCAGTCTGGAGTGTAGTGGCACAGTCCCAGCTCACTGCAGCCTTGACCTCCTGAGCTCAGGTGATCCTTCTGCCTCAGCCTCCCAAGTAGCTGGGACTATAGGCATGGGCTACCATACCCAGCTAATTTTAGAGACAAATTCTTGCTATGTTGCTTAGGCTGATCTCAAACTTCTGGACTCAAACAGTCCTCCTACCTTGGCCTCCCAAAGTGCTGGTATTACAGGTGTGAGCCACCCACCACACCTGGCCACTAGCCAGTTATTAAACTGTTTTTCATTGGAGTGTTTTCTGTTTTAATCCTTTTAGCCAAGAAAACCATGTGGGAAAGGCTGACAGCTCCGGAAGATGTATTTAGTAAATTACAGCGAGAAAATATAGCCATCATTGAAAGTTATGGTGCCGCCCTCATGGAAGTGATCTGTCGAGATGCTTGTGATGGCCATGAGATTGGAAGGGTAAAGGAACCTGTTTAAATTATGTAATTGAATAAACATGTTGACTTATTAAGGTATAAACTAAATCAACATTTAATATATATGTTACATATTAAGAATTATGCTTTATAATACATTGTAGTTAATTGGCTTATTTGCTATAATTTGGGACTTCTGTTTTGTTTATTCGTGTTTTGTTGTATTAAACTGCTAGAATCTTAATTTAGAATTTCCCCTCAAAATTATCTTATAGTTTTGAAGTTGGCTGGTAGACCAACACTGGTGGAAACAACAGAAATACTGCTTAGTAAAGATCTTTGGTTTAAGCGAATACTATATAAATTGCCTTTATGCTGAATATATCTTTTTCTGCCTAAATGTTTTGTGGAGAATATATATATATATTTTTTGAATTGGAGTCTCACTCTGTTGCCCAGGATGGGGTGCAATGGCACACTCATGGCCACCTCAGTGTTGACCTACTGGGTTCCGGCGATCCTTCCTCCTCAGCCTTCCAAGTAGCTGGAACTACATGCGTGCACTACCACATCTACCTAATTTTTTATTTATTGTAGAGAAGGTCTTGCCAATTTGCCCGGGCTGGTCTTGAACCCGTGGGCTCAGGCAATCCACTCACCTCGGCCTTCCAAAGTGCTGGGATTACAGGCTGAGCCACCAAACCCTGCCTACGTTTTTATTTCCTTACTGTATTGTGGCACACTGGTGATGATGCAGTGAGAAGATAACTTCTTCCTAGTGGAAAATGATACAGCATTTTAATCATGTTTTTGCAAGGAAGCAGGATTTTTAAAAATAGGATAAAATAAAAACTGTAGTATCCTCTGAGTTGTTAAAATATTTTTAATGTATTTGTATACATAGAAAAAGTACTGACAGGAGATCAAAATAGATGTTTAACAGATTGTATATTTCTAATGTGCTTTTCTGTTTTCTCTAATGAGCATGTAAAAGTTCACAATGAGAAAAACAGCTACTTTTAAGAAAATCCAGAGAAGGGAGAGTTGGGGGAGAAAAAAATCCTCTGCTGTAACAAGTTATGTTAGAGTCTGCTAAAATATCTTTAATGCCATTGTTTTAATGTATTAGATCTTGTTTTGGAACTATAACTTTACCTGGAAAGTTTTCCTTTTATTGATAAATTGAGATTCTGGATCTTTAGTTTTTAACTTCTCAAAAAAATCACAATAAGAAAATGTTATTGCAAGCATCCATTATCCTTATGAGAAAAGTTATTTTTTTAGTCAGGGTCTCACACTTTTGCCCAGACTGGAGTATGGTAGCATGATCACGGCTCACTGCAGTCTCAAATTCCTGGGCTCAAATGATCCTTCCACCTCATCCTCCAGAGTAGCTAGGACTACCAGTGCACCCTACTAATCCTAGCTAATTTTGTTTTTAGAATTTTTTGCAGAGATGAGGTCTCGCTGTTTTGCCCAGGCTAGTCTTGAACTCTCCTGGACTCAAGCATTCGTCTTGCCTTGGCCTCCCAAAGTTCTGGGATTATAGGTGTATGTCTCTACACCCGGCCAGAAAAGTTCTTAATATTTCCAGATAAACACAGTTACTATCGCTGATGTTGGTAGCCATCTCCCTGTTATGGACTATGATTTATTCTTCCTTCAGATGCTGGCCCTGGCTCTCCTTGATCGGATTGTTTCTGTAGACAAGCAGCAGCAGTGGCTTTTGTATCTTTCTAACAGTGGCTATTTGAAGGTCCTTGTGGACAGCTTGGCAGAAGATGACCGTACTTTGCAGAGCTTACTCACTCCACAGCCTCCCCTTTTAAAAGCTCTTTATACATATGAATCTAAAATGGTAAGGTTTTAGAGACATTTGATGCTGGATTAACAAGTCATTTTCTCTTGGGGCTATAAATGTATTAAAAAATATTAACATGACATACATTTTGAATATTTGTATCACGTAAGTTGTAATCATTTTTAAAGAGTGTTAAATTTGGGGATATGTGCTAGAAATGGATCTTCTGTGTGTGCAAAATATGGGTGAAATCATCCTTTCAGGGTTAGTTGGACAAGAGACTGCTGCTTACCCAAGTTGCTGATGATAGTGATATGACACCCAGTGCTCTATGAGGAAAGATTAAAATTGTCCTCCCACAGTAAAACTCAGACTCTATTAGTTACCTATTGAAAATGTCCATATAGATAGGCTATTTCTTCTTTAAATACAAGAGTCTCAATACAGTATATAATTCATCATTTTCTTGCCTCCAAATCTGTTTTTTTGTTTTGTTTTGTTTTTGGAGTCGGAGTCTCACTGTGTCGCCCAGGCTCTAGTGCAGCAGCATGATCATGGCTCACTGTAGCCTTGACCTCCTAGGCTGAATTGATCTTATCTCCTCAGCCTCCTGAGTAGCTGGGATTGCAGGCAGGTGCCACCACACCTGGCTAATTTTTGTTTTGTTTTGTTTTTGTAGAGATGAGGTCTCACTGTGTTGCCAAAGCTGGTCTCAAGTTCCTGGACTCAAGCAGTCCTCCTGCCTCGTCCTCCCAAAGTGCTGGGATTAGAGGCGTGAGCCGCCATGCCTGGCCTGTTTTAATTTCTCTATTTCCTCCTGGTTAAAATTATTATAACTATCACAATAATAGAAGCACTAAAGTCTTAGATTCTCCATTAACTTCTTTATTCATTTATTAGACAAATTTATATTAAATGCATATAGTATGACAGGCATGCCACCAGGTACTAGAGACACAGTGGTGAGCAAAACAGACAAATTTTTTTGCCCACTATAAGGCCACAAGATGATGACAGAATCCCACAGTTTAAATAAGTACTTGAACTATGCAGGGCAATGTATGTAGGCACATTTTCCTTCAGCCATAACTAAAGATGGAAAATTTGGCCATGAGAGTATCTCACTTTTATATGAGGCCCTTGGACATGATTTAAGCACTGATGATTTTTCTTGTGTCACTTAGGCGTTTCTTACAAGAGTAGCTAAGATACAGCAGGGTGCTTTGGAGCTGTTGAGATCTGGGGTGATTGTGAGACTTGCACAATGCCAAGTCTATGACATGCGCCCAGAAATGGACCCACAAGGGTAAGTGTCCATGTAGATTAGTTTGCTTAAGCTCCCAGTAAAAGATAATTAAGGAAAAAAAATTGCAAACATTATTTGTTTCCACTGTTTGCACAGTAGTCTATCATCTTGATGTGTTTTTGTGTGTCATACCCCAAATAATAAATGGAAATTGCTAATAAGGGTAAAAATGGATAGAGATAGAGAAGAATTTTGTTAGTGAATATATACCTTCCCAACCACATTATATCATTCACTAGAAATACTTGTTTTCAGGTACAGTGGTCTTTTTTTTTTTTGAGTTGGAGTCTCACTCTGTCGCTCAGCCTAGAGTGCAGTGGCATGCTCACGGCCACCCCAGTGTCAACCTACTGGACTCCAGCGATCCTTCCACCTCAGCCTTCTGAGTAGCCGAAACTACAGGCATGTGCTACCATGCCCAACTAATTTTTTTTTTTTTTATAGAGACAAGGTCTTGCCAAGTTCCCCAGGCTGCTCTTAAACCCACAGACTCAGGCAGTCCACTCACCTCAGCCTCCCAAAGTGCTGGGATTACAAGCTGAACCACCGAGCCCGGCCTACAGTGGTCTTTTAAAGAGCTGTAATAAAATTATAATTTGTTGTGGATTTTCTGTTCCTGATGCTTTGAATAGAATTTCAGAGTTTGCATGTTTTTTCTCATTTTAATGTTTTACTTACTGCTTGCTAATTTGAAAGATTCAAATGAAATTGTTTTCAAGTTTCAAGCTTTCTAAATTTCTCAATTCAATTTAAATAAGAAATTTTTTTTTGTTTTGTTTTGAGTTGGAGTCTCACTCTGTTGTCCAGGCTGGAGTGTCTCAGAGCCACCGTAGCCTCGACCTGCTGGACTCAGGTGATCCTTCTGCCTCAGCCTTCCAGGTAGCTGGAACTACAGGCATGTGCCACCATGTCCCCCTAATTTTTTTTTTTTTTTATAGACGAGAATTCGCCAAGTTCCCCAGGCTGGTCTCGAACCCATAAACTCAGGCAGTCCTCTCACCTCAGCCTCCCAAAGTGCTGGGATTATAGGTGTGAGCTACCGTTCCCGGCCAAAAAACTTGTTTCTTTGAACCACTGATATTTATGGAATGCAATGTGCTGCTTAGTAGTGCTACATCTTAACCAGCTGGCAATGATTCATTTGCTATGTGAATAATAAGGAATTGTTAAAGAGTACACCTTCCCTTTTGCATGATGATGCTCTCCTTGTTTCTTTGAAATGAATCAAGCATGTTTGGCATGAGAGACCCTCCAGTGTTCATCCCAACACCAGTCGATCGCTACCGCCAGATCCTCCTTCCAGCTCTCCAGCTGTGCCAAGTCATCCTCACGTCTAGTATGGCCCAGCACTTGCAGGCAGCCGGGCAGGTAAGAGGGACCCTTTGTTTAGATATTGCCTAATGCGGAATCCTGATTTTACAAATACAGAAACCTCATGTATGGAAAGCTAAAGTGAATTTACTTTATTCTGAATGTTTGTGGCAGAGCTGGGTATAAGAAATAAGCCCCTGAACTCTGCTCTTAACTACACTGGCACATTTCTGATACTTTTGTTTGAATGAAACACTATAGTTAATACGATGATGATATGAAAAGCAAGAGGTTGAAATTTATTCTTCTTGAAAAGAAAGCAGTTGCTGTGATAGGAAGAAGCTTGCTTCTTTAAACACCAGAAGTTACTTTTATTTTCATTGCTTTTCAGTGAAACATTCAAACATATATATTTTTTTCTTTAAATTAACAGTACAATATATAATTTAACCTTTTACTGATTAATTAGATTTGTCATTATGAAACTATGACCTTTTATTGTATTGCTTTATTATATTGTGGAACTGTGCCCTAATTCTGATTCTTTTTTTTTTTTTTTTTTTAAGATGTAGGGTACAATTCAGGGTTAGGTACATAAGTGATCATCATACAAGTGAAGTTTGGTCCTCCCCCTGGTCCTTACTTCACCTGGTTTGGTATCAAGGACCCTTAGTAATGTTTTGTGCCACCTCCCCTCCTAGCAGTGTCCTGCTACTGCCAATCCCTTTCTTACAGTGTTATAATAAATGAATGAGAACATGTGGTACTCAGCTCTTGTTTCTGTGGTATATCACTGAGTATGATAAGATTCTAAATCTATTCAAGTTGCTGCAAAGTCCATAATTTTGTCCTTTTTTATGGCTGCATAATATTCCACTGTGTGTATGTACCCCATTTTTTTTTCATCCAGTCCATTTTTGATGGGCAGCACAGTTGGTTCCATGTTTTTGCAGTTGTGAATAGTGCTGCAGTAAATGTGTGTGTGCAGGTATCTTTTTTGTAGAATGATTTGAGTTCTTCAGGGTATACTTCTAGAAGAATTTCTGTTGATTTTTTTCTGCTCTACCTGCTATCTGGCCTTAGGCATGTCTCACCAAGGTAGATTCTGCTGTCTCTAAAGTGACAACCTTATTTTATACTATAGTATTGTTGGTTGACATTCTACGCCTTTTAGGCCTTCGTGGCAATTCTTTAATACTCAAAGCCTATGCTTGTCTTCTCCTTGATTTGGATTAAGATTTTTTAGTAGAAGTGGGACATTTTTTAGAAGAGGTAAAAGGCATTTGTTCTCTGAAACCAGTCTTGCATTGACTGAAGCAGAATCACCTGGGGAGCCTCTTTAAAAAGTACAGGTGATTGAGTTCCACATCCAGTGGTTATGGACTGGAACTGGGAATCTGTATTAAAACGTAAAAGCAGCTGGACTCGGTGGCTCAGCCTGTAATCCTAGCGCTTTGGGAGGCTGAGGCAAGTGGATTGCCTGAGCCCATGAGTTCGAGACCAACTGGGCAACTTGGCGAGCTCTCATCTCTACATTAAATCCAAAAAAAAAAAATTAGCTGGTCATGGTAGTGCGCGTCTATAGTTCTGGCTACTTGGAAGGCTGAGGCAGAAGGATCGCCAGAGCCCAACAGGTCGATGCTGGAGTGGCCATGAGCGTGTCATTTCACTCCAGCTTGGGCGACAAAGTGAGACTCCAACTCAAAAAAAATAATAAATAAATAAAAGCAGTTTCAGCTTCTGATGTTTCAGATCTTCAGCTTGTTTTGGCATAGTCTTGTGTCACCAAGGCATTTCTAATCTCATGGAGATACTCATATGTAAAAATACTGAGAGCATCCTCTACAGTACAGCTTAAACTGCCATGGCAGAAGGGCAGAGTTTGGAGGTCAGGATTTATATCTTCTTTGTTTTTACCACATCCAGAGAACTAGACAAAAGTATGTATGTCATTGGCCCCACGTCATGCTAGTCACCTTTGTCGTGCTAGTCACACTTTCACAGAGCAATTTGTTGAATTCAGTAGTCATTTTTATTTATAACAACTCATTTTTAAATTTTTGTTCTAGTCTCATCTGGGCAAGCAATAAAAGAAAATAGGAATCAAATATTAGTTTTGTACAGTAGTTCCAGGTATACTGTACTCTTCTGTATCCTCTAAATGTACTAATTTATAAATTTGAAATAATCCTTATCTTTAGCTTTCTTGTGAATTTTAGTTAAATGTTTGCTTCCTGCAGAAATACATATGTAAGTGCAGAGAGCAATTGTTTATCTCTTATTCTTCCTCATTACATTGAATTTCTTGCCTCAATGTTATTTAAAAGATGAATTATACATTTATAATTATCTACTCTTACACCACTGTTTTTTCATTTCCCCTCCTTTTCCATAACTTAGGTGTTGCAATTTCTCATTTCACATTCGGATACCATACAAACAATTCTGCGGTGTCAGGATGTTAGTGCTGGGTCTTTGCAGGAATTGGCTCTGCTGACAGGAATTATAAGTAAAGCAGCACTTCCTGGTAAGTTGATTATGTTGAAAGGACTTTTAATAATTCCTTACAGACATAAATTAATAGAGCATGGTTTTTGTTACTTTGCAACTATATATGACTTATTTCAAATTGATGTTGCCATTGCCTTTGTTTAAGAATAAGTTTATGTTTATATTTATAAAAATGATACAAACTTATAAGAAATTCAAAAAGTTCAAGGGGACAATTAACATTCAAAATCTAGAAGTTAACATCTGACAAATTGCTTTTTAAATATTGCTCTGTATATATTGTACATATGAGAGAGAAAGATGGCAACAGAGACGTACAGTGGAAACTAATGAGAATAGGGTTATCTTTTACATACTGCTTGAGAAGAAAAATGTTTAATTTTACATGAATTTAACCAAAAAAAACTAATTGAAGAGAAGTGGAAGTGCTGAATTCCAAATGTTCTTCACTAAAAGAGTATAAAATATATCTTTTAAGATATCTCTATGATTAAGAATATGATTTTAGAATATTATGAAAAAATTGAAATAGTTAGGTCACTTTTTTCAGTGTAATTTCTTTGCTACATGTAATTTTTAGAATCAGTTACCTCCTTTATGGGAAAGATTAAATGATGACTATCATTTTACTCTTTCTCTTCCACTTTCAGATTATTTTTGCTCATATTGTTTTTACCTTGTCAAGTTTTTTTTTTGAGTTGGAGTCTCACTCTGTCGCTCAGGCTGGTCACCCAGGCTAGAGTGCAGTGGCACGTTCACGGCCACCGCGGGCTCAACCTGCTGGGCTCTGGTGATCCTTCCACCTCAGCCTTCCAAGTAGCTGGAACTACAGGCATGTGCCACCACCACCCAGCTAATTT
>CAUYQG010207742.1:0-15091 GCA_963574415.1 Tarsius wallacei
GTGCGCCTGTAGTTCCAGCTACTTGGAAGGCTGAGGCGGAAGGATCGCCGGAGCCCAGCAGGTCGAGGCTGCGGTGGCCGGGAGCGGCCACTGCACTCCAGTCTGGGCGACGGAGTGAGACTCCAACTCAAAAAAAAAAAAACAAAACACAAAGTCCGATGTTCCTTTTTTTTTTTTTTTTTTCTTTTTTGGAACTACAGGCGCATGCTACTATGCCCGGCTAAGTTTTTGATTTATTGTAGAGATGAGGTTTCGCCTGCCCAGGCGGGTCTCGAACCTGCAGGCTCAGGCAATCCACTCACCTCAGCCTCCCAAGGCGCGGGATTACAGGCTGAGCCACCGAGCCCGGCTGACTTTGTGTTTTCATTTGCTAAAAAGCATTCATTCTTTTGGTTCTTATAGATTCTATTGCTGTAGTGAATTGGACCTGGTGTTGTTATTTTGTAAAAATGCCCTCAAAATCAAATGTCATTGACTATAAAGACATTTCTCATTAATTAATGCTATGGAAAAGGTAAAAGGACAGAGCATGTGAAGACTGTATTAGGTGCGCTAGACTTTCTGTCAGAGATGAAGCCATATTCCTAATGTGGAGTAGGGAGCAAGGATTGCTTTCATTAAAGAGCAAGAGATGAAATGCCATGTGAGTGTAGCACTGTATATGTGGTTAGACAGTCTCCCTTTAATTTATAGTTTCCTGGAAAGAATTGTGTTATTTTTCTGGTTGCCTGTATTTTTATTTGGTTAGCAATTACAAAAACTAGTTGTGTTTCAGGAAACCCTCTGAAAGGTGTGCATAGACAATAAATCCTGTGCCTTGCTTGACATATTGATGGTTCTGTTGATGAGAGGTTGCACAGAGTCAATAGTTGATTCTACTTCGTGGTGACATTTGCATTTAATAAAAAGTCATGTTTATTGTAGCTTCTGTATAAACACAACTGGCACCCAGTGTGTCATAGTGGGAAATGCTAAGTGAAGAAAATCTGCAGCTGATAAGGAAATATAAACAAGAATGATTATTATTTTTTGTTTTAAAACAAGTTAGACCTCAGTTCACAGAGATAGATTAGTTTTAGTCTTTGATTCATAGCACACTGTCATTCATAGTACATTCTAATCTATTTATTTATTTTATAGTATAACAAATAGTCATAAACCTAGTAGCTAAATATTATCGATAATTTACGGATGTGTGTCCCTTTTTATCCCATCTCTGCTTTCTTCTAAGAGGTAACTAACTACTAACCTCATGTCCATCATTCTCTGCCCTTTTCTTTTTGAATTTTAAGTTTTATGTGTACTCCTATTTGGTTTGTTTCTCTTTTCTTCTACTATGAATGGTACTGCTATGAAAGTTCTTACATACATTTCCTGGTACATATGTGAGAAAGTAAAACATGGCTCTGCTGGCAACCAGAACATAAACAGTGCTCAGTACAAGGCACAGACAAAGCCATTCTGTGACCCAGCAGATGATTAAACATCCTTGTCTTCTAACTATCACTGCTTTTCTCTGAGTGATACTTTTGGGCCAACTCCAGTCTGTTTTCATCCCCCAAGCCCTAGAAGAAGCTGCTGATAATTGCCCCTTATGAAGATGCTCCCAAGGTTCCTCTGGGTGCTTTCTTCTTTGCTACAATAAGCTGACTTCCTTCACTTTTACCACCAGTGTGTTCCTGGTGGTCTTTCACTGATGGACTTTGACATGTGTTGAAGTTTCTCTTGGATATTAATATATACCTAGGAGTGGATTTGCTGGATGATAGAGTATATGAATACTTAAACTTATAATCTTTATAAATCTTGGCAATTCCCATCCAATTATGTCCCATAACATTTTATTTTCATCCACCACAAAAAAAGTAGTCTACTTGACCCATTTCTGCACACACATTAAATGTACAAGACAGCCGGTGTATATATAGCATATGGACAGCTGACTTCTTTTCTTTAAAGAAATATATGTTTATTCTATTTCTTGTCATATGATGTTTCAATAGTTGAATGTGGTTAGCATAATTTACATTGTAGCCTGTGGTATATTCATGTTTTTAAAAAATTCAGGCTGGGCTCAGTGGCTGAGCCTGTAATCCCAGCACTTTGGGAAGCCGAGGCAAGTGGATTGCCTGAGCTCACAGGTTTGAGACCAGCCCTGGCATCTTGGTGAGACCTCATCTCTACAATTAAAAAAAAAATTCAGCCGGGCTCGGTGGCTCAGCCTGTAATCCCGTGTTTTGGGAGGCTGAGGTGAGTGGATTGCCTGAGCTGGTGGATTTGAGACCCGCCTGGGCAACTTGGTGAGACCTCATGTCTACAATAAATCAAAAATTAGCCGGGCGTGGTAGCGCTCGCCTGTATTTCCCACTACTTGTAAGGCTGAGGCTGAAGGATCGCCGGAGCCCAGCAGGTTGAGGCTGTGGTGGCCGGTAGCGTGCCACTGCACTCTAGTCCGGGCGACAGAGTGAGACTGCAACTCAAAAAAAAAAAAAAAAATTCAGCTGAAGAGTCACATCCATGTGACTCTTTTCTTTACTTATAGCTGCCTTCCATCTTTGAGTGACCCATAACAGTGGTTCTTAAACTTTAGTGGGCATATAAGAATAATTTCAAGAGTCTGCATTTTCATGAGAAACTCCAGAGGATTATAGGGTGGAAAGAGAGTTCTACAATGTGTTGCAAATAGATGCATTAGTCACCAATGTCAAACGAAAAGCCCTTAAACAGATTCAAGCTTCATCACACCTAGAAGATGAAGCATTGGCATGATATTCCTAATTATAGAATATTAATGAAGTAGATATTAAGCTGAACTAGGACATAGTAAGGAGTGGTATTTGGTGAATAAATATAAATGTACTTCTTTAACAGTATTTGGAGGAGAGGTATAATCTTTTCTTGAATCTCGTTAAAATTCATGCCTTCAATACTCATTGCTAGTGATACACTGTAAACCAAACAGATATGATTCCTGTCTCAGGGAGTTTAGATTCTCAGGTGGGGAGATAGCCCATAAACACATGATTTCAACATTATTTAGGAACAGTTCTTATAAATGCTATCTGGTGGATGTTAAGGCAGCGATGAGAGTGGGTAACAGGGGCCTCCCCTCATTTGGCATCTCCCCAAGATCAGTGATGTTTCCGTGAAAAAGTCAGGTTTAAGTAAACTTGAAGAATGGTAGGTATATGGGTCAGGGGTCCCAAGATCATCCCCAAGTTCAATGATTTGCTAAGAATACTCATAGGATTCAGCATATAGTTGTGCTCACAGCCATGATTTATTATAGTAGGATAAAAAGCAAAATCAACAAAGGGAAAAGGCATATGGGGTGAAGTTCAGAGGGAACCAGGTGCAAGGTTCTGAGAGTCCTCTTTCAGTGGAGTCACATAGGACATGCCCAATTTCTTTGGCAATGAGTTCTGACAACACATGTGAAATGTTGTCTAACAGGGAAGCTTGGTAGAACCTCAGCACCCAAGGTTTTTACTGGGGGCTGGTCACATAGATGCCCTCTGCCTAGCATGTACCAAAAATTCCAGACCCCCAGTAGGAAAGCAGGTGTTTAGCATAAACCATATTATTTGAAAAAAACAGTTTAGGCACAGTGAGCCACTCTTATCAGTTCTGGGAATGCTGGGAAACTTCTGAAGTCCATGTTCTCAGGTGCCAGCCAAGAGTCAACTTTGCAAGTAGGCCTTTCTAAAGATAGCAACCTCAGGCCTTCTATGTTAACTCTTTTCCGCACAGCGTAATGATTGAAAGAAGGGATGAAACGGCATGATATCTTAGCCTTGCTTTAAAATATTTCAACAAAGAAAAAACAGAAAAAGATAAATAAAGTAAATGTTGGGAAAACCTTGATCATTGTTGGACCTGGGGGTTGGGTACTTGAAGGTTCATCATACTTGTCTTTCAATGTTCATCATAAAAAGAAAAAAAGAATACTAGGTGTTGACCAGGAATGAGGAAGCTAGATTTTGCTTAGTTCAGTTCAGTTTGGTTCAGTTTAACTGAAACAACAACTGCAATAACAAAAACTTAGTACCTACTTCATTTTAATTCAATCAATTTAATTAATTTTTATTTAATAGCACCTGTTGTTTTAGAGGGTCCTAGCTAAGGCCTGTGAAAGGTGCAAAGATTAGCACACCGAATATTTGTATCTGTGTGCTCATCTATGAAATGGGTGTTCTCATAAATCCCCTTTCACTTGGGTATTGCAAGAAAGTGAAAGAAACCAGCTGCTGTAAGTTTTACTAGCAACCATGAATATTATAACAAATGCAGATTGCTACCTTGGGGAGGCATGCGATTCTCTCATTGGCTTAGAAGAATATTCAATGAGGCAGAATTTTCCTGAAGGGAGCGGAAATGATGACAGGGATATTGCCTGGGAGTATTGCCTTTGGCAATGGCTTGGCAGGGGAAGAGGGCCTGTCGGTCATCCCTTTGAGGGGGTGAGTTGATGTGCACTAGTTTTTATTTAAAAGGGAATAGATAAGCTATTGAATTGGAGCACATCAGAGGTGGCTTTATTTGAAAATGCTTTCAAAAGCTGTTTTGACAAGAATAGGGAGGAGGCAGTGGTATCATTAAATAAGCTGGCAACTTTTGTAACCAGCTTTTTGGTTTTCCACCTCAAGGGAGAGTCAATAAACTTTGATTCCCAGCATTAATGTAATTATTTTGATTTTTCTGGCTCATTCCAGGGAAGGCTGCAGAGCTGCAATATCAGATGGCCGAAAGCAATTCAGAAATCCTGTGTCCCCAAGGACACCCACTGCCGTTCAGAAGTAGCAGGAGAGGGGGTGGAATAAATCATTTCCTCTGATCTTGTTAGTGTTGAGAATATTATGGGGAAGCAAATGCATTGCAGCACTAATACCAGAAGGCTACTGCAGGCAGAGGGAAAAAAATAACAAAATTTCTCCGCTTTTCAAAGATTTTCTTTAAATATGATTTCCTCTTTATATATTTTTTAAATTGTATGAGAGGATTTCCTCTTCCCTTCTAATTCTGAAGGTTCTTCCTTTAACTTTATCATGTTGTCTGTCACCCAGGGATTCTTCCTGATGCTGCCCCTGGCATCTGTAATATACTTAGTGTCAATTGTTACTCCAGCAATATGCTTGGTTTATTTAGTGTAAATGGTCCTATTATTTTGAGAGGTTTCCTTGGGCTCAGTGAGAAATGACTTTCATGACTATCCAGGCATTCTTGGCTAGAGGAATTTGCCATGTACACGCCTGACAATTTTTTTCTTTCTAGAAAATGCACTGTATTTAATTTTTAAGATGCCAGGTGATGTGGAGGTTTTTAAGATGGTGGGCAGTTGTGAAAGTAATACAGCGATTAAAATTTCCTAATTATGGGAGCAGAGTTAAAGAATATATTCATCTTGAGAAGTTAAACTTTGATGTGAGGAGATACACATAGTGTTTTTCCCCTTGTCCCTTAAGCAATACAATTAAAAGGTGGTATGTATGTATTTACATAGTTTTTTTTTTTAACTTTAAGTCTTGCTAACAATAATTTAAGACTGGGCTCTACTTACTATAAATTGTAAACATACCTCTAAGCTAGGCTATAGATCATCATTTTCATAATAATAGCAACAACCAAGGCCATGACTTTCAGAATGCTGTGAACATTGTTTCCTGGAAGCAAACAGTAACTTTTATAAGTATTAGACTTCTTTCATTAGAAGGCCAGTATCTGTTACTCAAGTATATCTTTACCTGAGAAGGAATTTTCTATTTTATTTTCTCCAGTGACCTCAATTTTAGACTCCAAAATGATCTGTCATGTCAGTCAAAGACAAAAAGCAAATAAAACCCACATCATTAGATGTTTGGGGCCAGAAGAACCTGGCAATTTCAACGTTTTCCAATTGGGTGTTCACTTTCATCAGTCATTTGCTTAGTCTCTGCACACTATTTTCTCCCCTTGACAAATTGTATTTCCTCCATTTTAAGAGGCATGGATTTTCAATATTTTAATGTTTCTGAAATGATGTCTTACAATTGATATGCTCACTTAGTGCCATATATCTTCATGTTGCAGAAAAGTTGTCATTAAGCCAATAGTTTTTCAATTTATGACATCTTAGATTTCAGGAAATATGTTATCGCTGAAATTCCTGTTTCTTCATCTCTTCATCTCTGCTGCCATCACCTGAATTTAGGCCACCATTGTCTCTTAATTAACCATTGAAATAGCTGGCTAACTGGTCTACCCACAGCCATGTTACCTACCACTAATATATTTCCCACATTGATGCCATGCTGATCTTATAAAACACAACTATGATCTTGGCACTCCTCTATTTAAAGTCCTTTAATGATGTTTTAAGATAAAGACCCTAATCACTACAGTGGCCCACATGACAAGGCCCTTACTTTCCTTATCCATCTCATCTCAAACTCCCTCTCAAATACCCACTCCTGCACCTTCCATGCTGTAGATCAGAGCATTCCAAAATTCAGTCATTCAGAAGCCATATATTTACCACATTCATGTCCTATTTGTATGAACACTTACTAAAAAAAAAAAATTTATTTACTTTTGCTTACATTTATTTTAAAAGGAAACTTGGGTGCTTTACCACTTTAAAGTGGAAACTAGTGGTCTTCTAATATGTATTTGCAAAACACTTGAATCTATTAAAATTTATTTTTTTTGCTTTTTAGTTTTTGAGTTGGAGTCTCACTCTGTCACCCAGGCTGGAGTGCAGTGGCACGCTCACGGCCATCCCAGCGTCGACGTGCTGGGCTCTGACGAACCTTCCACCTCAGCCTTCCAAGTAACCAGAACTACAGGTGCACACTACCACACCTGGCTATTTTTATTGTTATTTTTTATTTATTGTAGAGAGGAGATCTTGCCAAGTTGCCCGGGCTCGTCTCGAACTTGCGGGCTCAGGCAATCCACTCGCCTCAGCCTCCCAAAGTGCTGGGATTACAGGCTAAGCAACCTAGCCGGCCTAAATCTATTAAAATTCAAAAGTTAGCCTTTTTATCAGCAAAAATCAGCTTTGTGACTTCAGTGATTCACTTACCATCTTTTGGCATCAAGTTCTTCGATAAAAGCTCTTTGCTCTCTGTTATCTCTGTTTTCCATTACTCGGTGAGGATTCTTCTGGCTTCCAAGGTTTGGGTGTTTAGACTTTTTTTTTTGAGTTAGGGTCTCACTCTGTTGCCCAGGCTGGAGTGCAGTGGCACAGTCATGATTCACCACAGCCCTGACCTCCTGGACTCAGGTGGTCCTTCCATCTTCAGCCTCTGGAGTAGCTGGGACTGTAGGCACATGCCTCCACGCCTGGCTATTTTTAATTTTTATTTTTTTTGTAGAGATGATGTCTCACTATGTTGCATAGGCTGATCTCAAACTCCCAGGCTCAAGCAATCCTCCTGCTTTGGAGGATTTATACGACATTCACCCACTTATGAACACATGTCATGCAACGTGCCACAGTTAAGACACATGTCATAAAACATGCACCCAATTATGAACACATCTCATAGAACTTGCACCAGTGACAATCACATCTCAAACAAAATGCACCCAGTTAACAGTACATCTCATAACGTGCAACAGTGACAGGCACATCTCAAAGTGCTGGGATTACATGGCCACCATGGTGACCTTGGACTTTTTTTGATCTCCCTGATTTCCTTTCCCTTCATTTAGCTAATTCTTACCCCTTCTTTAAGTTTCAGTTTAAACAATCCCTGTCCAAATAGATTCCAGTCAACTGCTTAATCCTATCAAATCAACTACTTTTTTATAAGAAATATTTTCTTATGTCCCCTTCATTATCATAAGATACTTTTCATGGATATTACTTACCTACCCACATTATTTATTTATTTATTTATTTATTTATTTTAGAATAGAAAATATAGTTATTTAGAAAGTAAATTCGAGAGAGAGAGAAAGAGGAGATTCACCTCCCCAGGGTAGGGGAAGGGGCCAAAGCTTAAGAAAATATGACCTGGCCATAACTCAAATAGCACATGGCCGCACCATGTGGATATGATGGTTTAACTACAATATAAAGGAGAAAGAAAAGGAATGATTTACAATAAATTAATTATTCCAATGTAAATGTTTGGAAACAACTACACTGGAAGACATAATGAATTAGTCAGATGTATATATATGTTTGATATGAACAAAACTGGCTTTAAGAAAAGGATATCGGCCGGGTGCGGTGACTCAAGCCTATAATCCCAGCACTTTGGGAGGCCGAGGTGAGAGGATTGCCTGAGCCCACAGGTTCGAGACCAGCCTGGGCAACTTTGTGAGGCCTCATCCCTACAATAAATCAAAAACTTCGCCAGCCGTGGTAGTGCAAACCCGTAGTTCCGGCTACTTGGAAGGCTGAGGCAGAAGGATTGCTGGGGCCCAGCAGGTGAATGCTGAGGTGGCCGTGAGCATGCCACTGCACTCCAGCCTGGGTGAGGGAGTGGGATTCCAACTCAAAAAAGAAAAAAGAAAAGAAAAAGAAAAGGGTATCAGAAGCTATTCTGTAGAAGGAATACCAGAAATGAAATAGGAGAAGTATGAGGGCACTAGAATAATGGCTAGTCTTAGGATACACTGTAACATATATGAGGAGAAAAAGAGGGAAATCATCTTAGCTGAAGTGGGACTAACATGCTAAGATTAATAATACAGTTTGAGGTAGAGAATGTGAGCATATATGCCATTCCTGGAAATGAGTTGGACTTCTTTATAAAGGTAGCTACAAAATAATTCCCTATGCTATGTTAAGGGACTGAATAGTATTGAAGAATTACAAGAAGAATACTTCTCATCTTGAAATCCTCCTTCAGGTTGATGCATACGTTTGGTCTCTTGTTCTTAAAAAGGCCTTCAGTAGGCAACTGGGAATAGGGAATGGATTAGAAGAGGAAACAGTAATATAAAAAGTCATAAAGAAGTTGTGTGGGAGACCTCTAGAGACAGTTTCAGTGTAAGATTGAGAAACAAAAAGCAAATCCAAAATAAGTAAATAATTTTAGCCAGTAATTTTCTCAATGCAGATTTCTGATCGTTGTGCTACAGGATTTATAAAAGGTATATAACATGACAATCAAATGAAATATTTAAAAAATAGTCTCCATCAATGCAATTTGGTGATAACCCTAAAAGTGTCATATGCTCATTTAATAATATTTGGTGCTAAGCCTATTTCTCTTTTACATATTTTCATGTGACAGATATGAATGCAAACTAATACAGTTGTGTTATATTGATAGACCAAAAACCCCGTTGCTGTTGGTGATATGATTTTTTGAAATAGTGAACAATTGGTAAAGCATCTAACAAAACAAAGTACATTATTCCTTTGGCTTATAGGTTATTTATATTCTTAAAAAATTCAAGTGAAAAAATTTAAAAATACTTAAATAATTAAATACTTAATAATTAAAAAGTCTGAAAAATATGTTAGGCTATTATGTAAAACAGATATTCATAGTTTTTTTTCACCTATGTGAATGTTTGTTGGGACATTTGAAAGTCATGAGGAACACAGGGTCATTTTTCCTCATGTGGGCCTGTCCTGCGTATTGCAGAACCATCTAGCCAGCATAGGGTCCTTTAGAAAATACTAGTTACATTCCTCATCAATAAGACAGCTCCTCACACTTCCCAAAAAAACTCCCTCTGGGGACAATATCAACTATGTAAAAGTGTCTCAAGGGCTCTGCATCTTCCTTCTTTGCATTTAGCACACTTGTGGTAACATGTTCTTTGGCTGTCTTCTCTAACAGATTGAAGGGTTCGTGAGTCCAATGTTAATTGGAATCATTTACCATTGCATCCCTCTGTGTGGGGCAGTGCCAAGCATATTGAAGACTTTTGTGTTGTTATTTTATTTTATGTTTTTAATTTTAAAGATGTGGGTTACAATTCAGGTTTAAGTATACAAATGTTCATTATGCAGCTACCCTTGTTGATGAAGTGTGGTCCCCCTTCCCTGGCAGAATTCACTACTGCCAATTCTGCCCCCAAGACTTTCAAAAAGTATTTATTGAATGAAGAAAGAACAGAGGCTGAGGGTTGGAGGTGATGTTTGACTAGGGTATCCACATATCCTATTTTGTTCAGGATAGTCCTAGTTTATACTAGTTGTTTCTGAATCTTGTTCAGTTTAGTATTTTTTTAAATAAAAATAATTTTACTTCTGAAAGCCATTTTAGAATAGGACTGTGTTTTAATTTTTTTTTCTTTTTTAGTTGTTGTCTCACTCTGTTGCCCAGGCTGGAATGCAGTGGCACACTCATGGCCACCCCAGCGTCAACCTGCTGGGCTCTGGAGATCCTTCCGCCTCAGCCTTTCCAGTAACTGAAACTACCACGCCCGGCTAACTTTTGATTTGTTGTAGCTGGGGCTGGTCTCGAATCCGCGGGCTCAGGCAATCCACTTGTCTTGGCCTCCCAAAGTGCTGGGATTATAGGCTGAGACACTGAGCCCGGCCTTTTAAAAAAAAAAAGTTGGAGTCTTACTCTGTTGCCCAGGCTGGAGTGCAGTGGCACTCTCACAGCCACCGCAGCCTCGACCTGCTGGGCTTAGGTGATCCTTCCACCTCAGCCTTCCAAGTAGCTGGAATTACAGGCACACATCACTATGCCCGGCTAATTTTTTGATTTATTGTAGAGATGAGTTCTTATCGAGTTGCCCAGGCTGGTCTCAGATCTGTGAGCTTAGGCAATCCTCTTACCTCCGCCTCCCAAATTGCTGGGATTATAGCCATGAGCCACCACACCCAGCCCAAGACTGTTTTGAATGTCTACCAGTCAAATAAAACTAATGTGTCAGTGAACACGTGAATATTTTAAAAATTAAATAATTGAATTTATTATTAGTACCCCTTTCAGTCTCAAAAGTGTCTTAGTTTGGATGATAAATTATTTATAGTCACCCTATGCATGATCCTTAGCAACATATCAGATTTTCCTTGTCATTGTCCTCAAATAAAACCTTTTACTTCTTTCTCCTGGCACTGGGTAGATGCCATGGAAATGCCATCTATTACTCTGCCATTCACTGGTTCCATTTCAGTGGTTCCTCATATCTGCATTTTTTTCCTCTGACTGTTGATGATCTTTCAGCCGTGAAATATTTACCTCTTAGTTATTTGATAGGTTTATTTTCAACTTTATTAATGATTTTTCTTTCTCCACTGTGCTTTCAGTTAAAAAAAAATTTAATTGTCAAAACTAAAGGATTCAGTAGTGTTTCTATGACATACTCCATGCTTTTGTAAATATTTTCATTGAAGGCAAGAAGATTCAGAAGGAGCATTCCCAACTGGGGTTTATAACTTTCTCTTTATTTGAAATCTTCATCTGGGAGCATAAAACTTTATAAATTTAAGCTTTGAATTTTGTATATTACCTTTCCCTTAGGTTGAAACCAGTAAGATCTGAAATATATATACATATAGCTTTAAATACAATGGCCATAAAAGAAAATACAAGACTTTGCTTTAAAATTTAAAACTACATGTCATATACTTTTCTCATAAGTATCCATCCAAGAGAAATTGCTGCGTATTTTCATAAAAAAGATGTGTATACGAATGTTTATGGTAGCTTTATTTATAACAGCCAAAAACTTGGGAAAATTCAATGTTGGTTCTTAGACATCATTGTAAACAAATTGTGGTATAGTCATACAATGGGATACTATTCAGCAATAAAAAGTAACAAACAACAAATATATACAGCAATATGGACACACCTTGAAAGCATTATGCTGACAAAAGAAGCCATAGACAAATGTATACATACTGTATGATTCCATTTATTTAAAATTCAATAGCCAGCAAAAGGAATCAATGCTAATAGAAGTCAGAACAGGGAGATAGGAGACTGTTGCTGGAAAGAATCATGAGGGAATTTTCTGGAAATAAATTTATGTCTTTTTTTGGGGGGTGGAGGATCCTTGGGTTTATACATATGAAGATGTTATAGAGGTGGGTGTGGTGGCTCATACCTATAATCCCAGGACTTTGAAAGGCCAAGGTGGATGGTTGCTTGAGTACAGGAGTTTGAGACCAGCCTGGGCAACATAGTGAAAACTAGTCTCTACAAAAAATAAAAAAATTTGTCAGATGTGATTGTACCTGCTATGGTCCCAACTACTCAGGAGGCTGAGGTGGAAGGATCGCTTGATCCCAGGAGGCTGAGACTGCCATGAGCTGTGATTGTCATGATCATGCCACTACACTCCAGCCTGGGCAACAGAGTGAGACCCCGACTCAAAAAAAAAAAAAAAAAAAAAAAAGATGTCATGGAACCATACACTTAGGATTTGGATATTTTTCTGCATATAAATTATTCCTTTAAATATACCATAGAGGAGAAAAGAATTCCTACAAATTTCTTTTAGAATAAAAGATGATGTGTGCTTGTTTAGAAATTAATAAAAAAATGAAAGAAAGTAAATTATCAATAGTCACATTGCAAAAATAATTTGTTTAATTTTCTTCCATTCTTTTGTCTGGGCATAGAATTTTTAGGAAAACTTTTCCTAACTGTATTACTTTTTCTTTGTCTTTTTGACATATTTAAGGTTTGTAGTCAATTGGAGTTTTGAACCTGGGAATAATTATTTCTTAGGGAAAAGCGATTTCCAGAAGAAATTTTTTGGTCAATTATAAAGTTATATTTATGACAGATAGCCTTTGCATTAAAAATTTTATCAAGTATGTAATAGCCAAGTGATAATGGCATTTGCAGCTAGAAAGAACTTGGGATTAATTTATAGTTTTTTCCAAGGGTATAAAAGAAAGCTTTTTTGTAAATAAGTTTTCACAGTTCTTCCAAATTTTTCCTTCTTTTTTTCTGCTTCCTGATCTCACATTGTATTTGTACACAAGGTTGTAATTGTGAAAGAATCATTCTAAACCTGTGGATGTAATTATTATTTTTTATAGTTTTATACATTTAAGAGTCTTCTACAAATCTTGACTGGATTTTTAAATATCTTCAGGGAGTAGCCATGAGGGTTTTAGTATTGGGAAATCTTGGGGTATTGTGTAGCCGGACAATTCATCACACACTGTTCTTAGAATTCATATTGCAGCATATTAAAATTAGATCCCAAGATCTTTTGCAGGAGAGCCTTGGCACTCTGACTCACGTTATATTGAGCCAATATGACAGAAAAATACATCATGTTTTCCTATCACGAAAGGAAACAAGTATGAAAATAATGGAAAAGGTGTGTAGTTTAAAACAAAGCAACATAATTTGCAGTGTGAGTTGCTTAATGCATTATATAGTTATTATCTCACGCTCCCCAGGTGATAAAATTGCTAATGTTAAAAAAAAAATCTGTTTTATTTTGTTACCTCAACAGAACGTTTTGCCTTGAGATTTAATTAATGAATTTCTCTCTTAAACATGTGTTTTAGACACAATAGGCGTACCCTTAAATAACCTTCAGGAACACCACACATTTCTGCATGCTTCCAGAGGCAGAAAACAACAACAAAAAGAATTTGGTATTCTGTGTTCTCTCTGTAACCAGAAGGGAAGAATTTTGTTGGAATCATCTTTATTAGAGGCAGCTGCCAGTATGGGTTTTTTTTTTCCACTAGGTGAAACCAGAGGAGCTACTGAGGAATGTACATAAAGATAGCACCCACGAGGCATTAGGATAAATAAAAGTAGGCAATATTAATGATGCTCATTAGCAGATGCCACTGTTGGGGATGAAGTAAATTCCATGCCAAAATGTTTCATATATTACACTTTTCAAAACTGTCAACTTTTTGACTTTGATATATGTCCGTGTGAATAGTTTTAATAAGTTCCTACAGCCGTTTCTTTGCATATACCCTGAAGAATCCTGTGGAATTGCTGGCAGCAATATTGCAAAGACATTTTTTGCCTAATGATTGGTGCTTCACTTGGAAATGTGAAGGCTCAGATCATTACATTCCCAGTTATTCATGACGCAAATATTTGTCTAAGAATTAGTTTAAAAATATTGTATGACCAAGCAGATTTTATAGTTTAAAGCAATCTTCCATAGGATGTTGCCTGTATAACTAGTAGAATTACATATGCATAAAATTGCTTTTACTATAGAAGCCAAAATGCAGAATAATAACTTGTCAAACTGTCATTTGCAAGTGAGATCATAGATTTTATAGTTCAAATTAGGTTGTGTTCTTTTCCTTTTTGTCAGGTCATATTCTAATAACCATATTGTGCACTAAACCCTGTGATTATCCCAACAGTTGACAGATGGTAGGCTGTTAATTTATATGTAAGAGACAGTGATTGCCAGCCCCCTAACAGTATTCGGCAAAATATGAAATGTCAAAATCTACTTTTGGTTCCATTTTGCTTGACTTCATTTTAGCAAGGTAATACTAGGCAGAAGAGTTTCAGTAGCTGAGCATATGTTTCGTTTTACTACTTTGTGTGGTTTTACTAACCACTAGAAATAGAAAGGATTAAAGAAGAAGTAGTTTTTCTTATGTCATGCTTTTTGCTTTCCTGTGGAGAGTATCAGCCTGAGGGGTTTATTGAAGGGACTGGGTGAGAGCTGGGAGAAGACAAGATTTAATTGTTCAATGTTGAAGATAATTGTGCTACAATAGTAGCATACACTGATGTTTAGAATTATGGTGGAGGCCAAATAATTTACTAGCTTAAATTAAAAGAAAATTGGCAAATTTACTAAAACACTATTAGTACTAGAAAAGGAGTTCAGCAGTGTGGCGAGATACAGGTTCAATATACAATAATCAATTTTATTTCTTTTCACTAGCAATGAACACTCAAAATAAGATTAAGAAAACAATCTCATTTATAATAGCAGCAAAAATATAAAATACCTAAGAATAATCTTAACAAAAGAGATGTAAGATGTGTACAAAGAAAACTATAAAGCTTTACCGAAGAATATTAAAGAATAAATAAAGCCGGGCTCAGTGGCTCAGCCTGTAATCCCGCGCCTTGGGAGGCTGAGGTGAGTGGATTGCCTGAGCCCGCGGGTTCGAGACCCGCCTGGGCAACTTGGCGAGACCTCATCTCTACAATAAATCAAAAAATTAGCCGGG
>CAUYQG010207744.1:0-10898 GCA_963574415.1 Tarsius wallacei
CAGCAGCCCTCTGAGTTCACCCATTCTTCGTAGGCTTCCACCAGTGGCCGAAGTTGGGCAGCTTCTCTCGCTTGTCTCTAACCTCTTCATCTCGCAACTACCTTGGCCTCTAGAGCCTGTTGGTAAATATCAAGTACATGGTGTTTTACAGTGTGCTCCTAGACAGTCTCCGCTCAACATCTGCGCACGCCTCTTCCTGTTTCCTGCTCTGCTAGAACTTGCTGGCCGTCCCTTTTGTTCGTGTCCCTGTCTCTGCTTGCCAGAGCTCCTGTGCCTTTGAAGATCCAATTAAGCTGTGATATCCTTTCACATGTTGCATAATTTTCCCAGGCAGTTTGCTAATCATGAACCCTCACATAGCAGTTAAAACTGACACTAAAAGACTTAGGACACTGAGTTGTAATGTCATGGAAAGATCACTCCCCCCCACACACACACACTTCTAACTCCTAGACTGCTCATGGAGACAGAGGTCATGTCTTGGTCATATTTTTATCAAGTGTCTGGCACGTTAGCTTACACCTTCACATGTAATGTCAACATGTATTGGCATTCACTACATGTCTGGACGGATGGATGGATGTTTAGAGTTAAGACTGAGAAGATGAAGGTCCCACCACTCAACATTTCACGCATGGTCCTTATATCTGAGTCTTTTCTTGCCTCTCCTTGTCTTACCTCCCAAAGAACTTTTTAACATCCCGATTTCTAGTATTTTTTGTACCTATAAGCCTTTTCCAGACCACGAATTAGACCCTAAATGCCTTTTCTTCATCCATGCTTGCTAAAACCCCTCCTTCCCATAGTTCAAAAAACCCTGTCTCTTTACGAAGACTTCACTTGCAGAAACCTGCCCTCACCTCCATTGTATTACTTCCGCCATTCCTCTCCAACAAGCCACGCCCACTCGCTCTTCCATTTTAAGACGCTAGCTTTACAAGACCAGCTCACGGCTGACCTCCTCACTATGGGTTGGAATCTGCCACAGAGCTCCTTCACTCTGGGGGTCTGGGACCCGCTGTCAGTGCACAGTTCAAAGACAGCCCTGAGACTCCGAGGTACTTGGTCATTGTTAACTGGAGGATCTGTGTGCTTTTCACCAGCACATTGTTCCCTTTGACAAGTCCTAGAGCAGTGGTCCTCAGCATAACTGGTCCTTTGACAGACACAGCAAAAAGCCCCAAGTATGTCCCTGCTGCCTTCCTCACACCAGCACAGAAACCGTCTGTGTGTCTTGTTCTATTCTAACCCACAGGGCGGAGTAGGCTCCAGCAGCCTACTTGGTGAGAATGCCCTTTAGCCTGCTTGCAGGCTGCCTTTGGGACCACTACCTAGAAAACAGGGTGTGCATGTGCTTAACCTGGAAACGCGGGGCAAGATGGTGCTTCCTGAGAAATGGGGAAACTCTGTGCTTGTGCTGCCACCAATGTGGACCCTGCTCCTCTCCAGTCACAGGCACCTTTAGCTGCACCATGAAGTTCACCGTCCGGGACTGCGACCCTAACACGGGAGCTCCGGATGAGGATGGGTATGACGACGAGTATGTGGTGAGTCTTCCCGGCAGATTTGACACTTTGCAGCACTCAGTGGTTTCTGCCTTGAGAGAACATGTTTCTAAGAACAGTCTGACATGAATGTAAGGGGTTTCTGTCCTCAGATCCCAATGGAGGGGGACCTGAACTTATCCTCCTCTGGATCGGATTACATCATGCCAAAGAAAACTGAGATTTGATCACCTCACAGCTCATTAAAACAGACTCACCCCCTTTTCACCTTATAATAGGGTTAATTTTAAGAGATTAAAAATTACTCACTGAGATGAGTTTTATTAAAAGTGGTTTTAGGGGGCTCTTGGTGTTTTTGTTTTGGGGTTTTTCTTCTGCTTCAGCAACTTTTAGTTTGCTTGTAATACAGCCAGATCCTGGACTGAAAAGCCTTTAGAGGGAAAACTTAAGTATCTCAACCTCTTCATGAACAACCAGAGGTACTGATCTTAGTGAAAGTTTGGGAGGCACTGCCAGCCTGGACTCAGTGAGCAGGTCTGGTAGCATGACACTCACACCTGAAGGCCACAGATGTTCCTTCTGAGGCCTGCAGTGTCAGGGTTACCCAGATTCTGCTTGGGTGGTAGAGCTTTTCCTAGGCTTCTGCTGAACCATATTAATCAGGCCCTTTATCTTTGTCCTGTAACAGAAAGGACTTTGCTTTACTGACCCCTGCCTGTTACCCACTAGCTGGAAGATCTCGAAGTGACCGTGTCTGACCACATTCAGAAGGTGCTGAAGCCTAACTTTGCTGCCGCCTGGGAGGAGGTGGGAGACACCTTTGAGAAGGAGGAGACTTTTGCCCTCAGTTCTACCAAAACGCTTGAAGGTGAGAAGTTTAGCTATCAAACAATATTGCCTGACAGCAATATAAAACCTAACAGATGGATTTGTTATTCCAGAAGAACTCCTTTAAAAAAAATACTTAGTAGTAGGCCAGAACCCAGTCTTTAGCACCTGACTGGGTCAGCCATTTTCTGGTCTGGCTGCCGCCCTCTGCACATCCACACGCCTCTACCCCAGCCCCCAGCATGCCCTGTGCAGAGGCAGACCCTGTGCTTAACCTAACATTCCTTGTCCATCTGCTCAACACAGAAGCTGTCAACAACGTTGTCACATTTCTGGGCATGCAGCCCTGTGAAAGGTCTGATAAAGTGCCTGAGAACAAGAACTCTCATTCGCTCTACCTGGCAGGTAAGAAACTCCTTCAGACCTCCTTACATTTTGTTGCAGAATTTAATGGGAAGGGCTGTGCTGGGCATCTCATGCCTTACTGGTGTCCTGTCATCCCTTTATGTGGGTCATTTGAAGGCCAGGCAAAAGGGGGAATATGTTTGTCATGGTGTTCTTGGGTTATCTTTGTCAGGTGTACATTTGGCCCAGAACACCTACTGACATCTCCTCACAAACAAAAGTGCCCCCACCCACCTCCCCTGAGTGCTCCAGATGGGTATCTTTGAATACCTTCTCTGCACCTGGCCTTGTGGGAATATAACATACATATTTAGGGCTTATCTGTAGGATTCAACCCCACACACCTATAGAAAAGCTAAATTAATTGAAGGGAGATGCAGGGAGAGGAGGACACATCTCATCATTCAGGGCTCATTTGAGATCTTAATATGGTTTTCCTCACTTTTTTCTCTCAGGTGTATACAGAGGTGGCTGTGATTTACTGGTGAGGTCCAGACTAGCCTTAGCAGATGGAGTGACCATGCAGGTGACTGTCAGAAGCAGAGAGAGGACACCTGTAGATGTTATCTTGGCTGCTGTTGGATAAGGTCCACCTGGGCCAGTGAGGCTGGTGTGCACGTCACCATCAGTGGGATCAGGCGAGGGGCATGGACTTTCCAGAATCATGCTTACAGAGGAATGACTCTGGAGAAGCTAATTCAACATCTGGCCTGGAGCCAGCACATAAGCAGACATCTGTCCTTGTGTGTGGGTTGCTTTTCCTGTCACTTTTGATAAGCTTTGGTATGACAGTGCAGCTTTGGGTGATCGTGAAAAGCAAATCCTATCCTACACTGCAACTGCTTGACTTCGTTGTACTCTTTGCTGTGTATCTGGAAGCTCCTGGCGGTGCTGGAAAGTTTTATCCCAGGGGGTGTGGGGGAGGGGAAGCCAGAGTCCACTTTTGTCACAGTTCATTTTTATTAATAGAAAATAAACACTGATTCCAGCTTCAAAGTTGCTATACTTAAAATTGCTAATAAAAACAAATTTAAAATAATCACTTAGTAATCCTGCTTTGACTAAGACAATGAAATGTGGCTTTAAAAAAAGTATTCAGCACCATTTGCTTATAGGTCTTTCGAAATGTGTTCCTATAAGTTCCTGGAACTTTCCAATCTGTGAAGTACAGGAATTTCTGAGCTACACGAGAAAGCCTCTCTAGGACAGGTCATGGGAAATAAAGCAATCGTCACAAGAGGAGTCAGCGTACATCCAGCATGGTGACCCAGCCTGCACAACCCTCCCTCCCTCCACTTGAGCTCAGGAGACAAGCATCTGAGCACTGAGGCATGAGAAGCTAGACGCTGCCTGCTGCTAGAGTTGGTCTTTGCAGCTAGTAACAGTACGTCTCCAATACAGATGCTATTGGTCCTTAATGTCCTGTGATTTTAGGAAATTCTGTAAATAGTTTGAATTTAGTTCAGTTTACTCAGAAATTAAACATGTTTAATAAGGTTCACTACTTTGGCAGAGTAAGGTCTGCTGGCTTAGTATCCTTATAAGATATAACATGTAGGTAAATCATAGTCTTAAAGCACACAGAAGATACTACATTCTTCAGACGAGTATCTACTTAAAAAAATGTCTATAATTAGAAGCAGCTGATGAAACGGAACCCACGGTTATGACAAGAGACTCGTGCTCACATGTTGCTCGTGCCCTTCAAGCTGTTCAAGGAGAGGTAAGAAGCCCCCCCACCCCCATTCTTAATGTAGGATTCCAGTTGGGGCTGGCCAGAAAGTAGCACTTTTAAGTATTTCAGAAAAGTCCAAAGAATTAAAAAATACTTTATGCAAAAGAATGTCTTTCTGCGTCAGTGGGCAGTAGCACCCATCAGAATTTCCTAATAACACAGAACAAAGGCAGTCCATGCACCTGGTCAGATGCCGGGGGAACAGAAGGTGGGCTATTACCCCCACCCTCAGGTGGGTCTCCTGTAGGCCTCTTCCTGCACACTGCTCACTGACTGAGGCAAGTGGACTTGGTGAGAGACTAGTGTCTGGCGGCTTGGGCCTCTGTGGGCATCTCTTCCTAAGTGGATACACAACAGGTAAGGGAGCGGGGGAGGTGACACGGGGATGCTATCCATCCAGCTCAGAAGGCGTTGATGAAGCCCATGTATGCGTTCAGAAAGCCCATGGGGTCCTCTAGCTGCGGGTAGTGGCTAATGTGGTCATCCAGAATTGACACTGTGGACCGTGGCAGCGTTTTCCTGGCGGAAGAGAACAGCATGCAGGTGAACTCAAGGCCGGAAGGCCCAGGACACACCCAGCAGACCCAGCACACCAGAAGGCGCCAGCAAGAGCTTGCCCACCTTGTGCTCCAGAGTTGTCCCTCAGACAGGCAGACGTGCCAACCCCACTGACCGGCTGTTAAGGTTCGTAATCAACAGACAACTTGAAAACAGCCATCGGGGGGGGACTTTGAGCTCTTCGGCGAAGGATGGAGCTCCAGCAAGTAGCCCCTCAGTGACTCACTGCCCAAGTGAAGATGGCAGGAAGAGACGAGGGGGGCTGTTTTATTCAAAATCCTATTAACAGTAGGCTGTACCCACAGGCCTCAAGAGGGCATGGCACATTCCTACGTGCTGGTCAGTCACGAGTCCACGTTCCAACACTTCCGAGCAAGGACCGAGAGGGAGAAATGACCCTGAGAAGGCATGTCTCCCAGGGGGCTCTCCCCAGTCTCTCGCTGCTGTCTGCTCAGTGCAGGCCAGTGAACTGGCTCCACAATTAGACTTTTAAAAAGCACTCAAGAGACATCCACGTCCATTTTTTGACTCACATAATAGCTGCTTCTTACCTGTACACCTGAGAATGTGTCATAGCCATGACAGTGAAAACCAGCTATATAAATCAAGAGACCATATAAGTGAATTTCCTAATCTTTATGTAAGAATAAGATTCCTCGACTCATCTTTTTATTATCTGTGTTTTGGATGAATAGCCAGTGAGGTCCAAGATGATGACTAGAGCAACAGTCCTCAGCAGGTAATTCTTGCCACTGTCAGAATGAGATACTAACAGACACCTTGGAGGGAAACTCACCTGTACAGCTCCAAAAACTCTGGATAGGGGTTTACAGGATCCAACGGCCCGTAGATAAAATGAACTAGTGAAGAGAAGAGAAAGAAATCACCAACAGCTCACATCCACTCTCCTGTTCCTGCCTTAAAAAACTAACTCCCTGCCAAAACAAAATTTTCCATAAATGCTTTTATGATAGGAATCTAGCCACTGCTGCTACTAGGCAGGCCATAAAGTGCTGGGAGCAGGCTGGTTCGTTTACTTGGCACATCTGCTCCACACAGCCATCTGCTCCCTCCTCCATCTCTTCCATACCCTGGACCAAAAGGAACAAGCCCCACTTTCAACATCCTCTTTCTGTAAAACCAGAATATTGCCATTCTTTTTTCTGTCACCCAGACTGGAGTACAGTGGTACGCTCATGGCCACTGCAGCCTCCACTTCCTGGGCTCAGGCAATCCTTCTGCCTCAGCCTGTCAAGTTGCCCAGGCTAGTCTCAAACCCCGGGCTCAAGCAATCCTCTCATCTCCACAAGTGCTAGGATGACAGGCATGAGCTCCTGCATCCAGCTCAGGATACTGTCATTCTTTAAGTCTCCCTTCATTTATAATTGACTCTTAACATTTGAAATCAACCAATAGTTTCCTGAACACTAGCTACCATCTGTGACTGAACTGATTTTTTCTTTTTAAATCTGTCAACATGAAGAGACAAGATGAGCACTAACCACCTACAGCCTCTTGGTTAGCGATCTAAACAGCAGTTCAGCATGAGACATAGAGGCCCTGACCATGCCCCGCCTGGAACCACTGGCCGGCCGGCCGCCTCTGCACACACATCAGTGTTTTATTTCTTTTCCACACATCTCCAGTGGTGCTGATGTCGGGGTACAACTGCTGGTGCACCTAAAGGGTGCCCAGTTCAATGTGAAGTCCAGATAAAAGATGAGTTTTTTGGTATAAGAATGTTCCAAAGATTTCCCGACTTCTTAATACTAAAGAAGGTATTTGTTTATCAAAAATTCAAATTTAACTGGGTGTCTTATATTTGTATTTGCTCAATCTGATAACCCTGATGGGAGGTCATGGGGTCACTATCATTTTAGCCCTGTAGTTCTTCAGTTTTCCTATCAAGAGTATCAGAATACTCACTGGGGATGGTTACAGAGGCCAGAGCTCCCACCCAGCGTCTTCTGAACTTCTTCCTCTGGTTGATGTACTGCAAGAGACTATGAGACAGACAAGTCACCACAAGCAGGACAAGGAGCCTTCACTGTGATAGGGATGCCAAGGACTGGCTGAGCCTCAAGGAACAGAAGCAACTTGGTGTTCCCGGAAGTGGCCCGCTTAATTCATCTACTTCTGCTAGCCTCTAGAGCTGGCCATGCAGTCATGGCAGTAACCACGCCCACTGCAGCATGACAGGTGGTGCCTCTGTGTGTGTATTAAGCAGGCAGTGAAGCCTAGGAAGGCTCAAAGTAGGTTTGGATCATGGGTGACCAAAGCCCAGGTCTAGGGTTCCGGGCTGCCTCTACCACTAACTGGCTGTGACTCACAAATATAACATGTCTTTCGACCTCACTTTGGTTTTTTTTCCCTAAAGACAAGGTCTTGCTATGTTGCCCAGGCTGCACTGCAGTGGCTGTTCACAAGTGTGATCACAGCATGCCGCAGCCTCAACCTCAGGGTATCCTCCCACCTCTGCTTCCTGAGTAGCTGGGACTGCAGGCCCAGCCAGTTTCTTCATTTAAATAAGAAGACTGAGGACTGCAATTCATGAGCATAATGCTAACTCCTCTGTACGTCATCCGCCCACAGGTCGGTGGGGGCTCCTCCTCAGCCACTTGAGGGACCATTACCATGTTTTAGAACCAGCTTGTGTCCTGGCCATTCTGCCTGACAACTCCAGGACAGCCACTTCTGCGAATTTCAAGTGTCGCCTCTTAGACACAGCACTTACTTTTAGACTAAATGAAGGATTTGAAAGAGAATCTTCTTTCAGTTTCTTAATCTGAAGATGAATTTTCAGGGGCCCCATGGGGCTAGGGCTGGGAGAGCAAAATGGCTCCCTCCAACTCGCGGCTCCCAGCAAAGCCAGCAGGCCAAACCCTGGAAGCTTCAAAAGGCCCAGCTGGCAAAAGACAGAGCCTCACCTCAAGCAATTACGGGCACCAGTCTCTGGACCCTGCGAGAGCAGCCACCTTCTACATGAACAAGACAGGAAAGCCCACCCTCGCAGCCTCTGTAGCTGCAGAAAGACATGCAGAAGGAGAAGCCCAGTACAGCGACGACAAACGCTGCTCAACGCTGGTACTAACAAACAGCCCAGAAAAGGGTTTGCTGGAGTCAACCTGCCAGTTACAAACCGAATTAGCATCAGAATCCGCAGCTGTCTCTCCAGACCCTCTGCCCCAACTTGCCTTAGGCTCAGGGCTCACTCTGTTTTCCACAACTGTCTTCCTAGAAACCAGTCCATGACTGGCTTTAGCTTGATCTGTGGGTCACACCCACCCATCCCAAGACAGAGAACCAGCAGCAAGGAATACAACAGTAGTCCTGCGCCTTCTCCCCACTCTCTGGAAATGCTCACCTGTCGATAACAAGGTTCCCGTCGTTGTTGCGGACCCCCGCCCACATGTCCCACAGCTCGCTCTCTGAGGGCCGGGTGTACGGCCCGAAGACTGGGGTGAGGCTGAAAGAGGCAGAATGCAGGCAGGTCAGTGTGAGGAGCACGCAGTGTCACACACGGCTGGAGCCCTGGGGCTGCACGCTAGGCCCTAGCTGACTGCTCGTTGCCTTCCACTTCCCAGCAAGCGACCAGCACCTCTACTTTAGAGCGTCAGACCCTAGAGATCTGGCCAGAACGCCATGGCAGCAGCTTTTCCCACAGTGGAGTCAGGCTGTCGTCATTCTCTGACAGTGACTTACCCTCGAGAGAACACAAAGAAGTTCATCAACCGCGTGAGGATGGGCGACAGCACGCCTCCGTCCTTGAGGAGCTGTAGGGGAACAGGTGGAAGCAAGGGTCAAGAGTTCAGAGAAAGCAGCCTGGGCAACATAGCAAGACCTCATCTCAACAAAAAAATCAGAAAACTAGCCAGGCGTGGTGCACACCTGTAGTCCCAGCTACTTAAGAGGCTGAGGCAGGAAGATTGCCTGAGCCCAGAAGGTCAAGGCTGCAGTGAGCTGCGACTGTACCACTGCACTCCAGCCTGGGTGGCACTGAGACCCCAACTCAAAAAAAAAAAAAAAAATTTAGAAATTTTTTTTAAAAATTTAAATCTGAAGAAAGACCCTCACTGGGACAAAAGGTTTTATCCCAGGAACTAAAAAGGCTCGTGGCAGAATCTCCCACCGCTGAAAGCCTTGCTGCCTGGCAGTGTCTTCCGTGTTGCCCACATTCTTCTCTCACGAAGGATGGATCTGATTAAGATTCCATTTCTCCACTTCACCAAACCCTCAGATGTTTAACTCTAAGGCGTTCCGGTTTAGACCAGGACCCCAATGTGTTCACACATCATGCTCGTGACACCAATCTTTCCAGAGCTGTTTCTCCAAATGTTTGCTGACCTCTTACTCTCAGAAATAGTTTTAGGTTTTACGTAGGGTCACTTCCTCTGCTTTAGTTGCCTAACAAGGGACAAACTAGCTCCATTAATATAAATTCGCAGGAAGGAGAATTGTAACAGCTGCCCAGCAGGAGGTATGGCCCTTGACCAGTCCCAGCATTATTTATGCCAGCACCGATCCTAAAACTAAAGATCAGGGAAATGGCCGACCTTTTGGAGAAGTAGAGGACGGTGAGTCTCAGGAAAGATGCCTGTAGGAGAAGAAGAGACTGACCTCAGTCATTTACCTGCAGCCTTAGGTCAGAGCAAGCTCACTATCAGAGACTGCCCCCTGCCACCTCTGGGGCCTGCGCTGCCAAACAACCACAGCGGAAACTCAGTCCTGTCATCTGCCGCTCCAAGGACGCCATGTCTAACTGGTCCCTCTCTATTTTAAAGGTGGAGAAACAGGAGAGTTCATGAATGTGGCCACCCATAATGCTGATGGCCAGCAGCACCTGTAGGGACCAGTGTGGGGGTGGTCAGGCTCTGACCCCTCAGCATTCCTCCCACCATTCAGGACACAAGTGTGAGTGATTGGGCTGCCAGAAAAAAACCAGAGGGTTTTCAGTGCACTTAGATCTTTAAAGAACCAGGAGCGCTGCCTTTTCCATTTCTCTTCGGAGTCCATGGAAAAAAGCCTTAGGCACAGCTGCCAAAAGGACAGACAGACCCCCCCCATCGGCCTCGGACGCTCCAGGGACATGTGGGCCCCCATGAACGCACAGGGACCTGAAGCGCCCGAAAGGTCGGACCAGCGGGTCACTAATTTCTAACTGAAACTGGGTGCTGCCGTCAGTTAGAAGTTGAAGAGTCTAGACAGTAAGTCAACGGGTTCTTGGAAGCTGACTTTAAGCACACAGAACAGTGGGCCCTCAATGTCATTTCCTTACAGCATTAAGAAAAACAGTTGGTTTCGTTAAACGCGTCCCTAAAGTCACAGTCCAAGAGCCTGCCGATGACATCAAGTGAGGCCTTGCCATCCTGACACCAGAGCGGCAGCAGCGTGAGCAGCACTATGGCTTCACGGGACACCTTCAGTCCTGTGCTCTCCCCACCCTCTGCAGTTATAACAGGTGTGGCATGATGACACCTCCACCTGCCCCCTTTTGAGCTGGTGCAGCAGCCCCTTGCGAGAGGTCACTGTCCAACACGCTGAGAAAACACGCTGTGATGCAGCTTTTTACTGACCATGAGTCAACAGAATCACTGTTCGTCATCCTGTGTATTCTGATTTTCTCTACGCTGAGGAAAGGTCTATAATCTTGTCAGACCACCAAGGCGGTTCACTCACAAGAAAGGTCAAGACCCTGAGTCTCATGGCATCTCCCTGCAGGTCACCCAAGTCTCACTGTGACCCACTGTGGTGCCCAACGGCGGCCCACCGACAGACCCCCCACACCCCGGCCCATGTCCCCCCCGACAGGCGGTCCAGGCACGCCGGGCCCCCCCTACCCCGCCCCGAGCGCGCGCGGTGGGGCTCCC
>CAUYQG010207745.1:0-27064 GCA_963574415.1 Tarsius wallacei
GGGTTGTGGAGGGCTTTATCCATGGGGTTTTGGAGGGCACAGCGGGCCGGCTGCGGGCAGCACGCCCCCCCCCCCACCACTACCTTTGCTTCCCTTTCTGCCTTTTGGCTGATTCTTCCCGTCGGCTGGGCATCTACCTAAGCAGACAGAGAAAAGGGGAACCCTTGGGAGGGGCAGTTCTGGGACACCCAGGTAGGGGGAATGGAACCCAGGTGCCCCTCAGCCTGGCATCCGGCACCTCCCAGGGCCAGCTCAGGCCCCCGAGGCTGCCCCCACCTTTTCCCCCCACCCACGTGATGTCGAAGAAAACGAGGCCATGCATCAATGGGATCCTGTGTTCCTACAGCCAAAGCCCAGGCAGGATGCCCGGGTGGGCAGGGAGACTGCCCAGCCAGGAGGTGGGGCCGAGGGAGGAACTGGGCTTCCCTGCCACCTTCAAAGAACCTGGGAGTGAGCAGGGCAGCTGGCCATGGTGCTGGGTGTAGACCCAGCCAGGCATTGGCGGGCACTAGGCCCAGGTGAGTGAACTGGCTCTGGGGGAAGGAGTAACGCAACCTGGCCTTTGACCCCAGGCATCACTGTAGGAGAAACTGCCAATGGAGGGTGGCGAGCCTGGTCCTGCCCTCATCAGACAGGTATGGGTGGCATCGGTGAGGGTCTGGGTGGAGCTAGAGCTAAATGGGCATATCTATGTCAATGCCAGCAGGTAGGCGGGCACAAGGTCACCCAGTGGGTTTTCTCCCTGGATCCTATAGGGGCTTCTGGTGCCCTCCCCGCCCTGGACACATGGCCAGCTGATCCTGTGGCAGACCTCGGTTAGGTCAGGAAAGGGGTAGTCTAACTTGTGCCTGCCTGTGCCCATATCTGCCTGCCCTGCCCACCCACCTTGCTGTTTTGAGGTTCCTCCAGGCAGAAGCAGCGGGTGTAGACCTTGCCCTCAGTCTGTGGGTTGATCTCAATGAGCTCATTGCTCTGGGTGTCCCGGCGGGCCTTGGAGGTCTCTGGGGGGCACTGCTCAGTGTGGGAGGAGGGCTGGGGTCAATACAGAGGTGAACTCATCCTAAGACCTCCAGGCACCCCTCCAGACCCCCATTTCCAGCATGCTGTGTCCCCGAGCAGTGCCCCCACCCCCACCCCTTGTCTGAGGGCCAGGCCACTCACTCCTCCTGGTAAAATCTCACAGCAGCCCTCCTCCAATACGAGCTCTGGGTCACAGTAGATGTGTGCCTGCTGCAAGTCAAACTGCAGGGGACACACACGTCAGTTTCACTTCATTTTATCACACAGCTCTGTGTCCTGGCCCCCAAGGAGGCACAGAGATGTCTTCACCCCAGGATTTGACCTCAGGGTGCTCTCAGTCTGGCTTGGGAGACATCAAAAATACAGCTTTCACCAAAGGCAGAACAAAACTGCACGTGCAGGAAAAAGGAGAGAGAGGCCCAGAGGAACAAGAGGGAGCAGACTCCATTCAGGCTGGGCTTTGAAGGGCTAGCAAACATTCAGCAGATGAGCATGCAAGGAAAAGCATTCCAGCTGGAGGTAACAGCATAGGCAAAGGCATGGCAAAGTGAAAGTGACTAGGAGGAATTGACCAGAGCAGAGCTGCACAGAGAGATGTCCAGGAAGACAATGCTGCAGACACTCATAAGGACTAGATCATGAAGGGTCTTGAATGCCAGGTTAATAAATTAGGCTACATCTGGAGGGCAACAAGGAGTCATGGGAGGATTCTGAGAAAGGAAGGACCTGTTAGGACACAGACTCTGGAAAGCTCTCTCAGGCTCCTAGAAGGTGGGAGGTGAAGCCAGGGCCTGACCTAGCACTCACCGAGACGGGCTTGCCCTGCTCAGCATCCAAGCCCAGAAATACATGACCCACAGGCTGCATGGATTGCCGGGGCCCCAGAGGCTGGGAGGAGGCTGAGAGGCAGTCCACATGCACAGAGGCCACACGTCCAGCCACGCTCAGCATCAGCTTGTGCCAACGCAGGTCAAAGAGCTGGGGCACTGGGAAGATGCAGGACACAAAATCGCCATCCTGGCCCTGGGCCCGGAACTCCAGGCTCTGCTCTTGGCTGTTGACTTCCAGGGAAATCTGTGCAGAATTGGGAAAGGGGCAGGTCAGAGATCCAAAGTGCCAGGGCCACAGTACGGCAAAGGGTAAGGGCCCTCAACCTCTTTCACAGGAGGGAAAACAGGACAGGATCGACAGGAAAGGGAAGAAGGCTGACTAGGGCCAAGAAGCAGTACATCCCAAATGAATGAGGGACTGGTGGACTGGGGATAGCCCCAAGGGTTGGTATGGGTACTACCCAATATTCCAAGAAGCAATAAAGATGGGGAGGGGAGGGGACTCACCTGTGGATACCCATCTCCGTCAGTCACTTGAAACAGATACCACGTGTTCTGGTGGGTGTGTTTCTTCAGCAGTAGTGTCAGCACCAGGGCAAACTCCTCCGGGAGGCCCCGAGGGAACACACGTCTGCAGATGGAGCAGGGAGGGTGCCCCGAGGCTCTAGTGAGGGCTCAGGTGCTGCCCACCCTGGGCAGAATGGGTAAGTCTCCCTGAGACACGCACACACATACACATCCATGCAGTCTCCACCCCTTCACTGAGTGCCTTCCATGTGTCAGGTGTGGGTCAGGCTGCTGGGAACAACAGTGGAGAAAATACAGAGCCGGTGCCTGCCCTGGTGGAGCCTCTGAGTCTGATGGAGGCAGGGAGGCCATAAACTAAGAACCCCAGAATGACTATTTCACTACTGCACTGCAGTTTGGGTAAGCAATTCTAAGGAATCCAGGACAACCTAGGGTGAATAACTGGGCTTGGGGTGGAAGGGGAGATGCTGAAAAAAGAGGGAAGGGATCAGCATGACTAGAGCAGGAAGGAAAGAGGAAAATGCTGGGAGAGGAGGTCAGAGAGCTAAGCAGGGGGCAGACCACCCAGGGGCTTGTGGGAGTCTGGACTTCACACATGTGGGTACACACACACCACACACACCCCACTCTTGCCAAGTTTCTGCCCACGCCTTGAGTTCTCACAATGCCTACAGGATGCAGACCCATCCCTACCCACGGCTAGCCAGAGATAGGGGAGAGACAGAGAGTGCGTCTGCCAGGCACCGCCTCTCAGCCCACCCTGCAAGCCCCAGGGGTGGAGACCAGGTTGACTCCTGACAGGGGTGGGATGAAATGACCCACAGAGAGGTCCCACGCCCAGGCCCCACATCCAGAGTTCCCAGAGAGTGTGGCTGAGGCCAGTATTGATGCCGGTGGCCGCAATGATGTCATTACCGCGTGGGTTGGGTCAGTGGGGCCGTTCCCAGCCGCAGGATGAGGGGCCCCTTGGGGTTGCGGATCTTCTTGATGGCAGATGTCTTCATGAGGTTGAGTCGACGGATGAGGTTGAAGCCTGTGAGGGAGACACCAGGTGAGAACTCCGCTGGGCAGGTGGAGAGGGGTACAGACCACGCCCAGAGAGGGTCAAGAGGGCAGCGGGGTAAGACAGGAACTCACCAGTCACATTGGCTGAGAGGTCACTACTGTGTTCCAACTTGAGTCCTTCCTGCTGTGAAGGTGGGCACTTCTCACCTGGAAGAGAGGAGTCAGTGGGGCATAAGTGGGCTCAGGCCCAAGTAGCTACATGGCTGGGCTCTTGGAGAACCTGGGAAGGAGTGAGTTTATAGCCCCCACCCCAATCTTTCAGCCCTGCCTTGAGGCTGTTTCACCCTGGCTACCCGGGGAGCCAGGAGGACCCTAGCATACAGCTGGGGAGACTAGGGCCCAGAGATGGAATCCTGGCACCAAGACTACCGAATCAACAACAGAATGGGACCAGAACTCCAGGAATCCAAACTCCCGACACTCTATATCAGAAGCCAGGGCAGCAAGGGAGAGAATGAAAGAAACTCTGGGCCACCCTAGAACACAGATGGAGTGGGGAGCTGCATATACGTGTGCCCTCTCCATGACATATACCCAGTTGGGGGGCAGAGAAACACTTCAGGAGTAAGAAAATGTCAGGTCTGTGCACACTTTGTGTTATGTACAATTGTATGTGCATGTCTGCACATGTGTGACTTATAGATGCCCACGCCACCAGGGATCACATGAGCTGTTGGTACACGTGTTCTCGACAATGGGTGGGGTTCCACTTCCCACCTCCAAAGCAGACAAGCAGGCCAGACACAAGTTCAGCCAACAGAATGGCTTTTTACCTGAATAACTATCTTGTGAAACAGAGAGAAGAGACTGAGGGTATGAGGGGACCACAGCTCAAGGGTACCACCAGTGCCTTGGAGCTTCAGGCAGGGCATATTAAGGGACAAGGGCTCCTGAAGAAGGGGATAGCTTAATTCATGCCTCCAAAGTCCTGAAAGAACAGGTAGGCAGCCATCGGCCTTCCTCTCCCTGGGACTGGGGAAAGTGCTACAGAGGCCAGAATCAAAAAGATCTTTCCATCGATGCAGAGGGGGCAGGGGGACAAAGGCAGTGAAGACAGCACCTAGAAGCTGGCATTGGACTCCCTGACTAGACGGGCTGGAAGAAGGAATCCTGGATCCCTGAGCCCAGTGACCCTGCTATAGTCTCCCTCCTCCAGGTCTGGCCAGAAAGACCATCACTGTCTTGAGTATAGAAGAGCATGGTGACTCACGCCTTGGCAAGGGGCCCAGATTCCTTACAGATGTTGAAATTCTCTGCCCCATTCCGCCCAGGGGACCTGGTGAGGGAGAAGAGAGCAAAGCTCACACACTCATGCAGAGACACATATGTGCACACACACATGAAACACACACGGCCGGCAGGCAGCCACGCTCACCCCCGTGCACAACCCCCTCACTCCACACCTTGGTTTTCTGCCTCCCTTCGCTGGATTTGGGTTCTTGGAGTTCTGTTCCCGCCTGGCCAGGCGGCTGAGCTACTGAGCCCAGAGGGCACCCGGCAGGGCCGGGCGAGTTGCCCGGTCAACTTCCCCTGGCTTTGGGCCCTGGAAAGCTGCACCCTCTGTCTCATCCAGAGTCTGGGCCTTGGGGCGGGCCCTTTATTGGGGATTCAGGGCCAGCTGTGAGGAGGAGGAGCACGTGAGCTAGAGGAGGGATTCTCCACCAGGAAATGGATCCGAGGGGCTCGGGCCTCTTTGGGGACGCAGCTTCCTTCAGCAGGGAGAGCCCACAGCCTGTTCCTCCCCACCCACGGGCCCTCCCAGCAGTGGGAGTACAGGATGGGTTTCCATATTGGGAGGACTGTTCTCTCACACACAGAGACACAGGAATACGTACAAATGCAGAGTGACTCTGATGCAAACAGAGATGCTCAGAGACAGAAGCATATGCAGAAACACACACACTCCCAGCTCCCCTCACACAGGCTCCAGTGTACACACACCTCAGGTCACCCTAAGCCCGGCCCCATGACTCTCCCATAAATGCCCATGTGACCGCATATACATGACCAGTACGTGCCAGGACCCCATACCCCAGGGAGCCAGTTGTAGGCCCATGGTACTCTGAGCCCCGGTGTCATCTCACCTGTATTTGCCCCATGGCTGAAGGTACACCAGAGATTGAGCAGCCACAGGCCAAGAGCCCAAGGTGCCCACATCCTGGTCCAAAGAGGTCGGCTACAGCCACAGCACCTAGAAACCACAGAGACCAGGAAGGCAGATTCCTGAGTTCACACAGCACAACTCCACATGGGGTGAGCAGTGGCCAGCCCATGGGGCCTGGCATTGGGGTGGCAGGAGGTCTGGCCAGACATGAGTCCCTCTCAGGGGCCCAATCACAGGCCTTGGGCTAGGATTTGGGCAGGGTGATATTCAAAATATTTAACCTCCGGTATGGCACAGACACTGACTAGGCAGAGCAGAATGCTGGCTGGAGCACTGAAGCAGGCTCCAGGCAGCATCTGGTCGTGCCAGTGGATAGTCACTGGGTGGAGGAGAGGTCTAGAGGATTCTAGAAGGCTGGGGAAGTGGGACAGTGAGGGGTTTTGAGGCAGAGGTTATTCATCAAGACACTTGGAAGTATTTCAATATATTAACAGCTTGCGCCCTGGTACATACCAGCCTGGAGCCTGGCTAGCTACACCCAGCTCAGCCCAGGCAGCCCTGCCCAGCACCCAAAAGGTCAGGGGCTGACGACCGGGCTGAGTCTCCTAGCACATGTCACAGGGCTGTGTGTGGGCCAAGGAAGCTTCCCCCATGGGTACAACAGGCTCCAGACCTCATTGCCAGCCCCCCGCTGATGGATGCTCATCTTTTAGTTTTATTAAACCCTGATGGATGGCCCCAGATAAATCGATGCAGGCTCAGCAAGTAGCCAGCAGAGCCATACATCATCTAGCCTCCCCCAGGCCAGGCAGCACACGCACACAAACACAGAGCTATGCATGTGTTAGTACAACACACACAGGTGCACAGATAATGTGCACACACAGGCACATGTATGATATTGGCATGCGTACAAACCTACCTGCACACAGGTGTGCTCACAGAAACACATGCTCATTGACATACCAAGACACCTCAGCTTGCACATACACACGTGCACACAGCCAGACTATGCTCACTCCTCCAGTAGGACTTCCTATTGGGAAGTCCTTGTGCAAGTCTGACCTCATTCCTTCCAATTCTAATAGAATCCTATCGGCCCCCCCCAACCTTGGTCATGGATGGGAAACGAGAACAGAAAGACCCCTTACCCCAATATATTTGGAACTAGGATCCCAGGCTCCTCCTCCCCGGGACAGAACTGTGCCCCCACCCTATTCATCCCCATCCTAGTGGTGCACACAGCCCACCTCTCAAATCCTGTATCCCGCCTTCCCCTTCTGCCAGCCAATGTAAGGGCTGCCAATTGTGGGCGGCAAGCGGGTGCATGTGGAGGTGTGAACACGGATGGGCTCTTGTCCCCTCTGGCTCTCAATCTCTGGCCTCCACACCCCGGGCCCCAACCAGAGTGGAAGGTTACAGGGATAGAGGGAGAGAAGCTTCCAAGGAGACGGCCCACCCCAACACAGAGGCATAGATTTGGGGACAGGGAGAGAAGCCCATTGAGGCCCAGAGAAGGGATGCCACTTGCCCCAGGTCACACAGCAAGTCAGGGGCAGAAAGCGCCTTTCAGTTCAGTGCCCTGAGGTAGCCCACTGCATCACCACTTACCGGTGGCCTGGGGTCCCCCCACTTCACTGAGCAATCCTGGCTCCTCAGGCCTGCTGGGGGTTCTCCATCTCTCCCTGCCGGCCACAGGTCCTCAGCTTCCTGGTGCTCGAGCTCTGGGCCGAGTGTTGCCCGGCGCACGCCTGCCGGGGACTGCCGGCCACTCCGGGTGGGGGAAGAGGGGCGGTTCCAGGGGACTGGGGGCCTGCCAGGGCGGCTAATGGAACACAGCTGGACCGGCCGCCAGGCAGGAGGAGGAGGAGGGCCGGGAGGGGGCTCCGGCGGCGGCAGAGGCGGCAGAGGCGGCGGGACTGCGGGGCGCGCGGCCCCGCCCCCGACCTGGCCGGGCTCCCAGGCCCGCCCCTCCCACTTCCCTGCCAGGTGAGCACCGATGAGCTAGGCGGGACCCTGCGTGCCCAGAGCTGCCTCGAAGGGGGCTCCTACGGGCCCTTTAAGAGCCAGACCTGGAGTTTAATGTGCCCCCCTCTTCCACCTCCCTGGCTGGGTCCCCAGAAAGCTGTGGGGGGGGGGCAGGGAGGGAGAGGGGTAGAGACCCTCCTCCTGTTCCGTGGCACCCGTATTGTGGCTGCCGCCCAAACATCAGTGGTCAGCTTTTTCCAGTTCCTCGGCCTAACATTCCCAGTCAGTCTGTCCCTTCGTCTGTCTGCACTGGGGGAGAAGGGGACACGGAGGAAGGGGGGATACTTCCAGCTCCAGGGTAAATTAACCCCTTCTGCTCTGGCTTGGCACCAAGTGAGTCCCCTTGTTCCTCCTTACTCCACGAGGTTAAATCCCTGCCCCTACCTAGCTTTGTAACTTTGAATGTACTGTTTAACCATAACTCCATTTTCTCATCTGTGAGATGGGATCATGACAGTATATGCCTCTTTGACCTTTCCTGTGAGCAGTTAAAGTCTGTGGAAAGTGCTCAGCACGTGGTCTGGCACATAAGAGGAGCTCAGTAAATATTTGCTGCTATTATCATTATTATTGTAACCCCTGGCAGGGATGGGGCTGGATCTGCAACCTTTAAACAGCAATGGGAGGCGAGTTGCTTTGTATTCAGGGTCCAAGGAAGCAGGAGAAGCGAGGTTGGATGACAGATTGGACTCCTGAGGAGGAAGGAGCAGGTAATGTTTCCAGTTCCGTCCAGAGGTGGAGGGTTGATCAAGGTGACCCACCACCCAGGGTCTTCCCCTGGAGGCCGAAAACGAATTCATTGGCACCAAGGCTGAGGATCCACGGGGAAGAAGGTTCAAGAGGCCATGAGATGTGGGGGCTTAAGGGGGAGCAACTGAGGTACCTTAATGGGGGGGTCCTGTTGAAGCAATGTGGTGTAGCCCTGTGGCCCCATCTAACCCAGGCGGGGAGGAGGGGCAGGCCTGGGATTTCCCGCCTCCAGACCTAGAGGCGCTGAGTCAGTGGAAACCCCAACCAGCCACGGAGGCGCCCCACTGTGGTCCTTGCGAGGAGCCGGCCCAGATGTGGTGGTGGCAGTGGTGGGGCCTGGGAAGTGCTGAGCTCAGCAGGCAGGAAGCAGAGGGGGTGGGGCTTTCCCAGAGCTCTGACCTGAGGGGTGGGCGGGCACAGACCCGCCTGCCCTTAGGGGGTTACTACAGTGGTGGGCGCCAGGGGACCTATAGGAAACACAGATAGGTCAAGCTCTGTTCTAGGAACGTCACACAGGCTGACTCCTTCGTCTTCACAACACCTTATGAGACCGAATCTATTCCTTTTTATTTTTTTTAATGAGTTGGAGTCTCACTCTGTTGTCCAGACTGGAGTGCAGTGGCACACTCCCGGCCACTGCAGCCTCGACCTGCTGGGCTCTGGCGATCCTTCCGCCTCAGTCTTCCAAGTAGCTGGAACTACAGGCATGCGCTACCACGCCCGGCTAATTTTTTGATTTATTGTACAGATGAGGTCTCGCCAAGTTGCCAAGGCGGGTCTCAAACCCGCGGACTCAGGCAATCCACCTCAGCCTCCCAAAGCGCGGGATTACAGGCTGAGCCACCGAGCCCAGCTGGGAATCTATTCTTAGCCCCACCTTACTGTGGGGGAAACCTGCAACTCAGGAGCAACACAAGTCACCCAGCATCACACAGCTAGCGGATGGCAGAGCGGAGAATCTTGTCCAGCCTGGATTCACAGCACATGCTCCTAACCACCGTGCTAGCCTGACAGCTCCCACCCTTCCCCCACCACTGCCCCAGGCAGGAGGGGAAGGCTGGGCCAGGGATGGAGGGACCTGAGAAGGGGGAGTCCAGATGCCTTCCCTTAGCACCCCAAGGGTGCTCACCAGAACAGCCAAACCTGGGATACACCTTCCACCTGAAACACTATCATACACCAGTCTAAGAATATGCAGTGTCCCTTCCCCCCGTCACATATGTGCACACATCCAGAAACATGTAGTCAGATACATTCTCTCACAATACTTGGGTACACAGACTTCACACACATATAGAGGCACTTGTGTTCACACAGACACACCCTGGCCCTAGAAACATTTACACACAGACACATGCACACACATGATAAGCCTCCATATAAGCAGATACACAAAGACACATGTATGCGCCCCGATGACCCCACAGAAATATATCCCTGGACACACGCAAACACAGGTGCATAATTCTCAGAATGTATGCATGCAGCACTGCATATACTTGAATGTGCACACACAGACACAAATGTGTACACACAGGTGTGTGCATACAACATACACATAGAAACACAGACATGTACCCACATGCATAATTACTCAGCTATGAAAGCAGAGGCCTGCAGAGCTGTGACATGTGCATGTGTGCTCACTGACACAGACTTGGCTCCCAGAGAAACACCCATTCAGACATGCACACACTGGCATACACACACATGTACAACATGCAGCCATGCTGACACGTTTACATGCATCCAGCCCCAGAAAGCCCTGCACGCCAGTGAGCTGGGTATCCCGTGGGGCTGGGCTCAATGCCCTCGCCCCAGATGGCATCGACACTAGGTAATCAATGCTGCTAATCGCCACCAGCTGCCCTGGAGCCTGCCTGCCGCTGCCGGGTGGGGCTACCAAGGCCTCCTGGGTCTGGGGTAATATGCCCAGATGTTGGCATTGCCCAAGAGTCCTCCCACTACCCCAGTTGGCCTCTGGGGAATCCCTGTCTGACAGGGGCAGCCCCAGGGACTCTTCAGTCCCTGGGCGAAGAGCCAACACAAGGCCTGGTCCCAGGACAGGCCTACAAGCCACCGCGCATCCAGATAGAGTGTCTGAATGTGTTAGGCTCACGCAGGGGATGAAACCCCCCATATGCGCACGTGCACACCTAGGTCCTGGCATATGTGCACACAGGCACACACATATATACACACAGACATATCACGCATGATTAATTACTCTTCACAGATCTTCTTCTCCCTGTCTTCCTCATCCTGGTAAATGCCTCCATAATTCATTCAGACCCTCAGGCCAAAAACCTAAGCTTGGATCCTTTCCCTCCCCATCCAATCCTGTCCATTCTACCCCCAGGTCACAGCCTTCATCCATCCACTCTGCAAACCTCCACCACTACCACTTTCACGCACGCCACCATCATTTTCTGCCTGGACTGTTGCAAGAGGCCCCATCCCCCCAGCTGATCTGCCTGCTGCCTTGGGGTCCACTACCCTTTACTTCCCACCCTGCAACCGGTGAGCCCCTTCCAAACCTGTATCAATTGGTTTCACTCTCTTGCATCAGTCTTCTAGTTCTCGTTATACCTAAAACAAGGGCCAACATCTTTCCCTTGGCCTTCCTAAGTCCTTCACAATCTGGCCTCTGCCTTCCTGTCCAGCCTCCTCACCCCAAAAGCTGTAGCCTACTCCCCCCAAGCCCCCAGTTTTCTCAGCCCTGGATTCACCGAGTTGGGTTTTCTCTGGGGCTTGTGCCCAACTCCTCCCTCTGCTAGGAAGGCTTTGCCCCTGGGCTGGCTATTTAATATCGGGATCTCACCTCCTAAGTCAACTCCTCTGAGTGGTCTTGTCTAACCACCAGATCAGAGGAGCACCTAGTTGCTCCCTGTCACTTGATCCTGTTTTAAACCTCTGCATAGCCCTGGAATTTGTTGTCTAATAAGCAGACACTCCACGAGTGACCCAGTCCACTGTTACTACTGTCCTGCAACTGAGCCTGGCATCCACAGGCGCCCCCTAGTGAATGAGTGGATAAATGTTAGCTAGCATGGTCCAAGTTCTCAGACACAGATGTGCACCCACAGGAGGTGACATAAGCACATACGAATGTGCTCATGTGCATACATACACACGCACACACATGTGCAACTTCTGGGTCATTTCCTAGAGGAAAGACTGAGACCACAGGGTGTCTCTCTGCCTCCCTTGGTTTCTCTGGGTGTCTCTGTCCTGTCTCCTGAGGACTTCCTCTCTCACTCTCTCTGTCCTCTTTTCTCTGCATCTGTGTAAAATCTCTCTGGTTCTCTTTCCTCCTTCTCTCCAGCTCTCACTAACCTGCATTTCTGTGTTTCTAAGTCTCCTGTTTCTTTCTAGTTTGGGATCTGTTTCTCTAACTTTGCATCTCTATCTCTTCGTGTCTCTGGTTTCTATCTTTGTCTTTTTCTCGCACTTTTGGCATCTTATGTTCCTGTCTCCTGTTTCTCTTTATCTCTGACTTCCCTGTCATTATCGCTCTGCTTCTGTGTGTATCTCTCTTCACCCTGTCTCTGTCCCTGTGTGTGCATCTCTCTCCATTGCTGTCTGCCCATGTCTCTGTTTCTGGGTCTGGTCTCCATCTCTGCCTCTCTGTCTTTCATTCTTCCTCCTCCTCCCTCTTCTTGCCCTAAATCAGCCCTGCCACTGTGTCTCCATGGCCGTTCACATCTCTGTGGCAGGAAGACCCATCTTTCACCTCTGGCTGGCAGCTTTATGGTCCTAGAGGAAGAGCCAGTGCTCCTCTCTGTTGGCAAGCTCCTCACTGACACCCTGGGCCCTGGCAACTTTCACTAACCATCAGGCCCAGTCAGGGCGTCTCACCTCAAGTAGCTGACATTACAAGGTACCTACTTGGTTTGAACACCTTGGCGCTTCTGAAGAGGTGAGCCCAGACCCTGATGGGCACTGCTGGGGAAGGAAGACACTTCAGGCATCTTGGGGCCCAGCTCAGTTGCCTCCTGGGTTCTGCTCACCTGTTCTGAGGGGCTCATGGGGAGTGGCAGGCACAAAAGCCCTGGATTCCAGGCAGGTAACTCGGCCCACAGTGTAAGCCAGGCCCCAGCCTCCGTTGTACCATAAAGTGAACTGTAGGATCCCGCTTAACCTGCCGAGCCTGGTGTCTTAAAGCATCTAAAAGAAACTGGCCTGAGCCAGGCTCGGTGGCTCAGCCTGTAATCCCGTGCTTTGGGAGGCTGAGGTGAGTGGATTGCCTGAGCCCGCAGGTTCGAGACCCGCCTGGGCAACTTGGCGAGACCTCATCTCTACAGTAAATTAAAAAATTAGCCAGGCGTGGTAGCGCATGCCTGTAGTTCCAGCTACTTGGAAGGCTGAGGCAGAAGGATCGCTGGAGCCCAGCAGGTTGAGGCTGCAGTGGCCGAGAGCGGCCACTGCATTCCAGTCTGGGTGACAGAGTGAGACTCCAACTCAAAAAAAAAGAAAAAGAAACTGGCCTGATTACCCCAGTGGTTCTCCACGGGGGTAATTTTGCAACCCCCCCATGGGACATTTGGGAACATCTGGAAACATGCTTGTCACAATGAGGGAGGGGTTGCCACTGGCATCTGGAGAGCAGAGGCCAACGCTATTGCTAAACGTCACTCAAGGCACAGGCTAGCCCCTCACAATCAAGAATTATTTGGTCTCAAATGTCAGTAGCGCTGAGGGGCAGAAATCCTGCTCTGCCGTAGGGGACGATTCCCCTCCTCAGAATCCCATCCCTTCAGCTCCTTTAAACTCCTGAGCATACTCTGACCAAGAGTGGTGTTATTAAAAGACCCAGGACACCAGAGTTTGATCCTGGCTCTGCCTTTAGTAACAGCAGCTAACATAGTGGGTCTGTCTGAAGTGCTGGCTGGCACCATACATGGAGAAATCATTTAGTCTCACAGAACCATAGGATGCCCACCTAGTACCATCCCCATTCTAAGGATGAGGAAACAGGCCAAGAGGTGAGTGATCAGCTCAAGGTCACACAGCTGACACAGCTGGAGCCTAGGTTTTAACTGGGATAGGTCAAACTGTGGGAAACTAAGCAAACTGAGCTCTCTCAGGGACTGTGGGAAACAGGTCAAACTGAGCTCTCTCAGGGAAAGAGCTCCCACAGCAGGCTCCTGGACAAGCCTTTTCCCCTCTCTGAGACTCCTTTTTCTCATCTGTCAAATGGAATCCACTGTCTCATTGAACCTTGCCACAGTTTTAGGAGGTAAGGCGCTGTCATAACCTCCACTTCACTAGGGAGGTAAGGAGTCAAGATTTAAGTCTTATTGTCACAGGACTGGGAAGTGGTGAAACAGAGGTTTGAACTTAGCTCTGCCTGACTCCAGGGCCCATGATCATCAGGTCAGCTGCCGTCTCCAAGTGCTGGACAGCCCCAGAGCAGTTCTCAGACTTGGAAGACTTGTTAAATCTCTGGAGTTTCTGATTCAGTGGAGTTTGCTTTTCTTTTCTTTCTTTTTTTTTTTTTGAGTTGGATTCTTACTCCATCGCCCAGGCTGGAGTGCGATAGCACGCTCATGGCCACCTGAGCGTCAACCTACTGTGCTACAGCGATCCTTCTGCCTCAGCCTTCTAAGCAGCGAGAACTACAGGCATGTGCTACCACACCCAGCTAATTTTTTGATCTATTGTAGAGATGAGGTCTTGCCAAGTTGCCCAGGCTGCTCTCGAACCCGTGGGCTCAGGCAATCCCCTCAACTTGGCCTCCCAAAGTGCTGGGATTGCAGGTTTGAGCCACCACACCAGGTCTGAAGTTTGCTTTTCTAATGAGTTCCCAGGTGATGGTGATGCTCTAGGTCCTGGGACCACATCTGAGAACCCTGCAGTAGAGCACAGTGTTAGATGACCTCCACCTGTGATCAAATCTTGACTGTAGCCCTTGATGATTCTGTAACTGTGGGATATCACTGTCACTTAACTGCTTCCTCTGGAGGCAGAGATAACAGTGATATCTTTCCCTTAGGGCTGCTGGAAGAGTTAAAGGCAACAGGACAAAGGGAGAGCCACTCTCTGGGTGAATGGTCATAAATGCTCACAGGGTCAAGATCCCCAACCCAGGTGACTCTCCCCCTTCCCAGACAGAAGAAGCTCCCAGAGGGCTAAGGACTAAAACTTCCTCTTGTCCTGTCTACTGGACACCTCCCCGGGCCTGCACAGAGCAGGGCAGAGAGATGACAACTCAGACAAGCACAGGAGGAGCAGTGGGATGTAGCCCACATCTCCCCAGGCAACCCCAGGGGCTTCTGCCCCATAGCACAGGCTCTCCTGGAACAGGGGTGAGGGTGGCACACAGGCAGCATTGAGGACCCCCCAGTCTGGCCTGGCCCCCAGCCTTCCTCTAGGCCCTGTCCCACCTTCCATGAACCCAGCATTTTGGGACAGGAATTGACCTCTGAAGGCCCTGGTGTCCAGTTTGGATACTCTTAACCAAGATCCCTTTGACTACAACCAATGCAAGTCAGTTCTGCCGTGATGTGTGTGACCTTGAGCTAATCCCTAGACTCCTCTGGGCCTTGCTATTGTCACCTATAACAATCAAATAAGAGCTCAGAATAGTGGCTGGGGGGGGGCTCAAATCTCACCTCTATTGCTCACTACCATATGACTTTTGACAAATTACCTCACCTCCTGTAATGAGCCTGTTTCCTTTTTGGTAAAACAGAATTGTCCATATCTCACAAGGATGCTGTGAGGGTTACCTGTGATGACACATTCGAAGTGCTGAGTGTGGTTCCTGGAACTCCATAAGTGCCAGCTATTCCAGACATACAATGACTGTGTACAACCCTCACTGCCACCACGATGAGAGTGTGTGATCCCCACCACCACAACACACAGACTGTTGGCTGGCCTCCCTCCCCCTTCCTTTCCCTTAACATTTAGCTTTGAGACTATCTTCACTTTCCTTCCCACTTGGAGGTGGGGAAGGCCATCGGGAACTCCCTCAGAGGGGGTGGCTCTGAGTAGAAGCCTGGAGGACGGAGGGGAATTACCAGTTATTGGCCATTGATCGGTTTGAGCATCTGTGAACTGGAAGCTACAGACGGACCTGTTTTTGGTACTGTTTTCTCCCTAGAGCCTGTGGAGATGAGGTGCTTTATAATATTTGCTTCATAAATACAAGGGGCCCCAGCTCTTTCTGAGGACAAACTCCCCTCCATGAAGTGCACACCGAGGAGTCTCCTGGGTGAAGCTTGATGATGAAGGGAGTATTCAGGGACTCCCAGATTCTTCCGTTGCATGCAAGAGCCCCAGACAGTTGGTCTCGTAAATTCTTCGAATCCTGGAATCTCTGGGTGGAGAGAAGCTTTGGCTGCTGCCCAGCGCCCCTCCTCCCCACAGTGCCCGGGCTGGGCCGGGGAGGCCTGACGACCTGGCTAAAAAAGGAGGCCGCGGGAGTGGGCAGGACAGCTCAGGTTGAAACCCCAGCTCTTTTGCCAAGGCAGAAAATAAAAGCAGAGGCCGGAGAGGGTAGGATTCTGGCTCTGCTACTTCCGGGCTTTGTTTTCTTAGGCAAATTCCTTCACCTCTCTGAGGCCTAGTTTCCATGTCTATAAAATGGGGTGATAATAATAACACCTAACCACATGGCATTGCTGTGAGGGGACAGTGAGATGAGGCATGAGACTAAGCCAAGCCCCCAGTAAACACTCAGAAACGTCCATTGTGATTAACCTCATTATTATTTGAGAGGGCTACTAATTCACCAGGGACTCTTGTCCTGCACCTCACACCTATGTTTATCGCTAGCATTTCTTCCTGGTGCTCCCTCCATTTCACTATGTGCATGGCTGGTTTCAAGTAGCTTTAAGAGGTCAAGAACATTTCTGACGGGTATAAGATCGTTTTTTCCATGACATGGCCTAAGTAACCGTACTTAGGTAATAATAAGAAATAAAACAACTGGGGTATTCTTCAGTTTCAACCTTTCAGAAAAGGCCTGACACCAGTGTCTGGACAAAAGGACAGGTGGCTGGAAGGTGGAGGGAAAGAGCCTGGAACTGAGGGCCTGGGTCCAAGACCAGGGTCTGCCTTGATGCATTGTTTGGCTTTGGTGGGAGGGGGGTCCCTGCCCTTTGGCAACAAGGGAAGGCTGAACCTGGGGATTCTTGTGGCCCTTCCGTTCCCCAAATCTGAGAGTCTTAAACCTGTAATGACCCAAACATGTCCCCTCTTTGGTATGGAGAATGAGGTGAGGCCCAGGCTGCTGCCTCTCCTCCCCTGACTCAGGTCCAAGACATGCCTCAGTTTGCCAGGTGTTTCAGATCCATCCAAATGCCCCTGTGGCCATCTCCACACCACCTTAGCTGAGCCCCTCCAGGGAGAGGAGCTCACCATATCACACCCATTCATCCTCCTTTGTACATCTGGAAGGGGAGAAAAATAGGTGTGAGAGATGGTAACTTGCTGAGCTGGGACTGAAGCCAGCCGCGCGCAACTCCCAATATGCCACTGCTGATTTTAAACAACTTTTTAAAACCATCAGGACAATCCTTAATATGTATCATTATTCCCATAACCCTGGGTGTCATCCTCAACTTGAGCACTTTACAGTAGGAAAGAGGCCCTGACAAGTTAAGTAAGTGGCCTAAGAGGCAGCCCTGAGATTGAAATCTAGGGCCATCACAGCCCACTCTGCTCTTTCTGGAGCTCAGTTTTCTTATCTGTAGAATGGGAGTGTTTGTTCGAGAACCTCTAAGATCCAAGTCATGACTTTGTGCTGCTGAGCTCAAGTCCCCACCCTGAAGCCTAGAACAGCCCCATGAGCTTGGGCGGGAGGGAAGAGCAGGTGCAGACGTGACTGTACCGCCAGGCGGGGGCGCCGCCGCCAGACGCACGAAAACAACCAAATAAATCAGACCCGGGAACTCCTAATTCTTCCCGGCTGCTACCGCTGGCCGGGCCTGGGAGAGGGCACGGCCCAGCCGAGAGTGCAGAGTCGGGCCAGCAGAGTCAGAGTGATGCCCGGCCATCAGGGTGTGCTCAGCTCCCTTGATGGGGGGGTAGGGGCAGGGAGAGGAAGAGGGCCCTCCCGACAGAGTGACCCAGGCCTCCCTGACCCCTCCTGGGTGGGCACGTTCCTGCGCCTCGGTCTATTTTTAGAGTTGGCTTCAGGCCTGAGCGCAGACTGGCAGAGAGGGGGCCTCGAGGGGGAGCAGGCGCCTGACCATCTCCTCTCTCCGGGTTCAAGCCCTAGGCCCTACAGCTGTCTACTCAGAAAAGGATGGAAGCACATGGAGGGTAGGTGTCATCACCTGCGCAGGGGGTGCGGCGCAGGCCCAGAGAAAGTGTCCTCCGCTCTCCCTCTCTCCGCAAGTTCTGGCAGTTCCAGATAACTGGGCGCGGCCTCCCACGAAACGACCTCTGTTGAATGGGACCAGGAGCCTCCCGATGGTCGCTCTGTCTGCCTATTGGACTGGAGGCCGGGGAGCAGGGCTCTGGAAGACAATTGGCTAGAGTTGGAGAGGGGAGGAAGCTACCAGGTTCGGGGGATCAGGACCCCACCCGCGGCCGGCCACGCCTCCAGCCCACTCTGGCCACGCCCCCGCTGGCCGCGCCCCTAGTCCTCATTGGGCCACACCCCGGGGTGCCTTTCCTGACTCCACCCTGGGCCCCGCCTCCCATCTGGCCCCGCCCAGCCCCGGTCAAGCTTAGATCCAGTCCCCAGGCCCAGAGAGGCCTGGATGAGAGGCAGCCTGTCTCTGGGGGCTTGGACAGTAGTGAGAGGAACCCCCTCCTCCCACGTGGGGTCAGGGAGAAGAGCGGCGGGGGTGGGGTTGGAGGACGAGCCTGGCGCCACCGACCTGAAGCTTCCAGGCTGCAGGACGCATCTGCGGGAGGCGGGCACTCTTGGAAGCCAGAGTGGCTGAGGCAGACCCAGGCATGGGAACAACCCTGTATACGTGGACGTGGAGAGGCACACGGAGGCACTGAGTCTTGGAGTGGGGATAGCTGATGGCCCAAACACATGAACTCTTGTGGCAAGTTCAGGGCCACGGAGGTTTGAAGAGGCCCAAGCCAAGGTTCATCCTCCTGGGGGTGAGGGACGGAAGATGGGAGGCGGAGCCGGGTCTCTCGGCACCAGCTCTCCATCTAGTGGGAAGCTTGGGAATCGCGGAATGCAGAGGTAGGGTGGGGCTGGGGAGGTGAGGGTGGGGGTCCAATGCACCAGGGTCTCCTTCCTCTCCCGGGATAACCTGTGGGGCCTCCATGCCACCACCCTGCCAATCGGCCCCAGCTCCGAGATTCGCCCAGATAGAGACGGGAGTTAGTCTAACGTCTGGCCACCCCTCTTCTGCCACCCCCGACTCCAGGTCCTGTCCCTTCCCTACTTCCTGGCGATTATCTCTCTAGGATCCACCTTCTGTCCATCCCAGCCACTAGTCGCTGTGGCACTTGCCACCTGCTCTCCTGGCCTCCAATTGTTACCTTCTCCGTCCATTCTTCATAGCCAAGTGGAGTTTTTAAATAGTAAGTTGGTTGTGTCACTTCCTTGGTTAGAATCTTTTGGTAACTTCTCATGGTCCAAAAAACACTTGGCTTGGGACCTAGGCTCTTCGCCCCCCAGCACCACCCTCCACCTCCCTCAGCCCTAGTCACTCTTCTCCCTTTACCAGGAACACAATCTCTGGCCTCATCCTTGCTGTCCTCAAGGCTTAGTCTGGCCAAAACCCCCTTCTTAGGAGACCTTTCCTGACCCTCAGGTGTGAGGTAGGTGCCCCTCGTCTGAGCTCCTGCAGCCCCCCATCTGTATCTACCCCCCTCAGAGCAGTCACTGCCTGGGTCTCTAATGGCCTGTTCACTCCTGTAGCAGGACAATTGATTGAGATATTAATCGCTTTGCTCCCCTGAATTTTCCCCTCCCACTTCCAAGCTGGTAGCCAAGTCCTTTGATTTTTCTAGCCTCAGGGTACTGTGCAGGGCTGAACACAAAAGCTGCTTGAAGTCTGGTGCCTCATCCTGACTTTTGAAGAAGCTAACCTTCTGGAAGCAGCTGTGCTAGATGTTCCCAAGGGATGGGGAGAAGAGGACAGAAAAAGGAGAGACAAAAACTAGCTGCAGAGGGTGAGAAGTGGGAGTCCTTTGGGTGGGGACCTGTGTCCAGCATCCCCTTCCCTGATAGGTGTCAAGAGTAGTGGGAATGGGAGGTCATACACCTAGAAAGTCAGGAGTCCAGGCACTGGAGTACTAGCCTCAGTGCCCCAATGTGGCAGGGAAACAGCTTAGTCACTGAACCTGGAGGGAGGTTGGACATGTCCAGGACAATGGACACCTGTGTGACCAGTAGCCTGAAGACAGCAGGCACTTCCTGTGTTCCCAGGTGCAGGTGGGACCCACAGGTCCTCCCACAAGCCTATGGAGGAGATGGAAGGGGGCCCTAGTTGTGGTTGAGATTAAATTTTCTGCCAACTTGTAGGAAAGGGTGTAGAGTGAGTCAGATTGGAGTTGGTGTAAAGAGAATACAGAAATGGGATGTTTCTTGTTTGTGTGCCAAGATTCCTACCTGCTACACCTGCCTGTGTGTATCCCTAACACAGCACAGAGCTGAGGCTGTGTGTGCCTCATTCAGAAGTGTATCTTGGGGACCCAGTGTGGCTCCTGGCATGTAGTAAGTTCTCACAATGTATCTGTTGAGTTCAGTTTCCCTCTGTAGCTACAGAAATCCTTCTAAAACCCAAGTCTGCTTCAACGGTTCCCCTATAGCCCCATAAAATCCAAACTCCTATCATGGCCCACAAGGCCCTCTGTGATCAGAGCCTGCCACCCTCACCACCTCCCCTCTGCAGCCGTCCTCTCCAGCCAAACTGTACGATTTGCAATTCCCCAAACTTGCCAGGCTGTTTCATGCCTCGTGCCTTTGCTTACAAGGCACCCTCCGCCTGGAGTGCCCTTTCCCCTTCTCTGCCTGCTGAGCTCTCAATTAGTCTTCAGAGCTCAATGCAAGTGTTTCCTTAAGTCTTTCCTGACACCTTCCCCTGAAGGCAGAGGAGTCCCCTCCGGCTCCAGAGTCTAATGTGCATGCCCATGTCTGTCCCCCTGTCGCCCAACCCTGGCTTCCTGGCCTGTTGGCTCCTCTGGTACTGTGAGTTCCTGTGCCTTGCATAGTGCCAGGTACACCATAAGTTCTCAATAAATGTTCACTATTCACTAAGCTTTAGCCCTGATCCTCCACGGACTCATGGTGTGAACTTGAGCAACCGTTTCCCTCTGGGACTCAGTTTTCCTCACTGCACAATGGGGGTGTGGAACTGAACGGTCTTTAAGGGGTCTTTCTTCCCTCAGTTGAGCTTGGAAGTGATGGCACACCAGCCATGATTCACCGTGTGCACTCCAGGCCGGCTGAGGACAGAGTATGCTCAGACACACAGCTGCTCACCAGGGAGCAAGCCCTTGCCTAAACAGCATACATGACACTGTCACACAAAAGTGCATGTGGCCTTCTGGACATGGATGCTCTGTCCTCCCAACCCCCATCTCCTGTCAACCACTGGCCCTGACAGTGAAAAATTCAGCAGTAGTCAGGGATGCCAGTCCAGCAGCGAGTTAGCATTCAAAGAGTGAGCCTCCTGAAATATGCATGCCCTGAGGCTGCTGTCCTGCGGGGCTCCCCCTTCTCAGGCCTGCATAAGCAATGCCCGTCCCACCCCATCCCCTCATCAGTCACAGACACAGACGCAGTCTGCCTTTGGAGGGCTCTGAGGACTAGACCTTCAGCTCTAATCGCCTGCTGGACACCCCCTCCCAATGTCTCATTTATTCATTCAGCAATAGCTAACAAGTTCCTATCCTATCCCAGGCAACAGTATTATGTGAGTATGACCCTGTTCTGCCTTAGGGGCTCACACAGTGGGGGAGACTGACAATAATAGGAAATAGTACTATGGAAGGATTAAGGTGATGTGATTTTTAAAAAGATGGTGGGGGGGAATGGGTGGTCAAGGAATGACTTTTTCAGGAGGTAGCATGGGAATGGTAATCGAAATATGAGGAGCCAGCAGATAGCCAGGGAAGAGCCTTTCCAACGGAGGATACAGCAAATACAAAGGCCCTGGGTCAGGAGAAGCCATGAAAAGTGTTTGGATAGCTGGACGTGGTAGCGCATGCCTGTTGTTCTGGCTACTTGGAAGACTGAGGGGGAAGGATTGCTGGAGTCCAGCAGGTCGTTGCTGGGGTGGCAGTGAGTGAGCCACTGCACTCCAGCCTGGGCGAAGGAGTAAGACTCCAACTCCCAAAAAAAAAAAAAAAGTGTTTGGGGAGCAGGCAGAGGCCACGTGATGGAGCTCAGTAAATCAGCAGATTCCATGAGAACGGTGGGCAGGGACCACAGCATGCCGGACCTTTCAGGCCGCAGTGAGGAGCCTTCAGTTTAGACTGCGGGAGGCCCCTGGAAACAACCGACCCCCTCCCCCAGCTCCTCAGCCTTGGCATCCTTCTTAGAGACTACCTCTTCCGCATCTTTACATTGTCAGTGCCCAGCACAAGGCCCAGCTCAGGGTTGGCATCAGACACTGTTTACTGAAGGAATAAATGACCAGGTTCTCCCGACCCAAAGCATGATTCAAGGGCTCAGAGTGGGTCAGCTGGGCTGCTGAGGAATTGTCGGGCAGCTCGGTACAGTCAGCTGGGTCAGATGGAGACAGGTGCCTGTCCTACCTATTGAAGAGTCTGGCATTCCCATCATCATTTGTAGGAAAAATAATGCAAATCCTGGAAGCAGAATACTTACATGTATGCCGAAATGAAAACAACTTCCTTTGGGATTTTCAACTGCAAAATTCTGGATGAGTTCATCAAAGCAGGATTTCTTTCCACCCATGTGTGTGTACCTGTGTTGTTGCTGCCTTGCCAGCGGCCCACGCTGGACTCAGTCTCCCACTGGGTCACCCACTACTAGATGGCAGAGCTCACACACTGTCCCCTCAGTGACAGAGTATTGGCTTGTGGGCTCAGGATAATGAGGAGCACCAAAGGTACCACGGTGGCCCAGGCCTCAGCACCAGCAAGCAGCCCACAGGCTGGAACAAGACAGCAGCATTGTCCGCAGCTTCTCCAGGCCACTTTGGGTTTGGCAACTGCTCAGTGTGAGAATTCTGGGGAACGCCTCTTTGGGCCATCAAGGCTTGCCCTGCCCATTCCTGACCCTCTAAACACTGTACAAAGTGACCATGGCTTAAGAGACCTCTCAGAAGAGGCATCTGAAGCTCAGAGAGGTCATTTAACTCGCACAAGGTCACTCAGCAAATTGGGGATAGAGTTGCAATTGAAACCCAAGCCTGGCCCCAAGGCAGGTCCCAATCCTTCCTTGAGGAGTATACCCAGCTGGGAAAGAACACGGAGGGGCACAGCCCATCTGCCCCCATCTGGACTCACAGAGCTGATAGAACAGTGGATGCTGAATCCAGCCCAGCCTTGAAGTGGGCCTGCCCTTCCCCTAGCCTCTCTTTTGCTGCCCAACTGGGCTCTAAGCCTCTACATTCAACAATCCCCCAAACTCCTCTCTGGGGCCGAGAGACGGACCCGCATCTCAGGGTCTGCACAGGGTTCCTCAGCACTGCATAGACAGTGCTGAGTGCCCAGGAAAGTCTCCGGGAGCCAGGCACTGGCTCTCAAGAGCTGTTCTCACTTCTCTCTCACAGTGGCATATTTCACAGGTTCTGGCCTCCCTTGCTCATTCAACCCCCAACCACACCTGCTCCCTGAAAAGGCGATTAGACTCAAAGCAGGGGCCTAGGAGAAGAGGTAACTGTCCCCCTCACCTCACCACCCTCCCTAGAGTTGGGCTCGGGAAACTCAGACAATGGAAAGCTGGGTAGTTCAGGACAGCACCCCTACATGCAGGCCAGCTTTCCCCAAGTCCTTTCCAGGCTGAGCTCTGCCTCCACTGGGTTCCAGCACCCCTCACCCCATCCCCAGTGAGTGGGAAGTGACAAATGAGCCTGGGTGGGGGGAGCTGACGATCAATGGCATTAACATGGTGCCCAAATTAAATATTGACTTTCTTGGTTGACTCTAGGGATGCTTGGATTGATGGCTGAGGCCGTGCCATGCCACCACAGGAGACGGGGACGTACCAGCCTGGAGCAGGCCCAGAGGGAAGCTGAGGCCTGGGGGAAGGGTTCGCTGCTGCTTCTGACTGCTCAGGAGGAGGAGCTGGAGGCTGCAGGAGGCTTGGGTCCTATGTCTGCCTCTCCACCTTCCCCATGGAGTCCAGAGTTTCCTACTCCCAGAAGGTCTTAGAGTCCAGGCTTTGCTGAGTGTCCCCCAACCCCTAATACCCACACCTACCCCACCCTCAGGAACTGCTGCTGGCCTGCAGCCCAACAGATGAGCAGAATCAATCTCTGTGATGATATCCATTACGGAGGGGTGGGGTTGGTGATTTTTGGTCTGTCACTATGTAGGATCTTGGGGAGGGGTAAGGATAGCCCCTCCATCCCTGGAGACCTTCCATCACCCTTTCCAGCTAACCCATCTTCAGAGACTACAGTAGTCTCTGAGCATCCTCTCCCCCTTGTCAAAGCTCCACCTCGAGTCTGTGTTGCCTTCCTTCCTTCCTTCACCTCCCACCCCCTCTACAGCCCTCTTCAACGGGAGCGAGTTCTTGCCATGTCAGTGATTCTAGTCCAGCACCACCCCCGAGTTCCAGCCCTGTGTGTCCACCTGCCTACTTTCTACTTCACATTTCTCCTTGACCATCTCAAAGTTAATATGTCTGTTGAATGTGTCCCCCCAAAAGTAAGTGTTGGGAGATGGAACCTAAAGGGAGGTAGGTGTTTAGTTCATGAGGGTTCCACCCTCATGAATGGAGTAATGCTGATTATAAATGGGCTTGAGGATGTGAGTTCAATCTCTTGTGCTCTCTTGCGTTTCTGCCTTCTGCCATAAAATGATGCAGGAAGAGCATGCAGACCTCTTGCAGACCCTGTGACCTTAGACTTCCCAGTCTCTAGAACTGGAATAGGCTGGGTGTGGTGGCTCATGCCTGCAATCCTAGCACTTTGGGAGGATTGCTGGAGCCCAGGAGTTTGAGACCAGCCTAGACAACATAGTGAGACCTCCACTCTACAGAAAATTAAAAAATTAGCAGGGAGTACTGGCATGCACCTATAGTCCAGCTACTCAGGAGGCTGAGGCAGAAGGATTCTCTGAGCCCAGGAGGTCAAGGCCATGGTGAACCACGATCATGCCACTGCACTCCAGCCTGGGTGACAGAGTGAGACTCCAACTCAAAAAAGAAAGAAAAGAAATAAAAGCGAGAGAGAGAGAGAGAGACACGAAGGAAGGGAGGGAAGAAGGAAGGAAGGAGAAAGCGAGGAAAGAAACTCTGTTCTTTATAAATTACCCAGTCTCAGGCATTCTGCTATAGCAGCACAAAACAGACTAAGACAATGCCCAAGGCCAAACTCAGCTAACCCACCTTCAGAGACCACAGTAGGCCCTGAGCTTCTTCTCTCCCTTGTCAAAGCTCCACCGCAAGACTGTCTGTGCTGCCTTCCTTCCTTCACCTCCCACCCCCTCTACAGCCCACTCCAACGGGAGTGAGTTGGGAGGGAAAACTCAGGACTGTCTCCCTCAAAGCTGGTCCTTCCTGTCCCCCTAAGCCAATGGCACAGTCACCCATGCAGGCGTGTGAGACAGAAGCCCAAGCACCATCCTTGGCCCTCTCCCACTCCCCATCCACACCAGGGGCTGGCAATTCCACCCACTACATAATACCTCCTCCGAGCTCCCTCTGACCAAAGTCTCCTTCATGTGGATAATCTCCTTACTGGCCTCTCTGCATCCACCCTCACTCTTCAGTGTCCCCCTGGCCAATCCATTTCCCATCCACCCAGAGAAATCCGGTTGATATATAAATCCGGTCATGCCAGCTCTCTGCTCGACACCCTTCCTTGGCTTCCCACTCATCTTAAAGGCCCAAAACCCTCAATGGAATCTCACTCAGCATGTGTTTTAGGGCCTGAGAAGGTGACCTGGAGTTGGTGACCTTGGAGGAGTGGACAGAGGAACATGGGGGTACTGAGGACTGGACCTAGAAAAGCCCTAACTGGGGGACCCCATGAGCTGCCAGTGGGAGGAGGAGGTATGAAGCAGCCTGGAGGGAATGAGTCCAGAGATGCAGAAGGCAGCAGCATCCCACACCCAGGTCCTCCCTCAGGCCACCTAATGTCCTTTTAATTGGTGCCTAATGGAAGTGATTTAAACCCAATTGAGTTTTAATGTGTCTGTTCAAGTCCACTTTCAACTTGCTTCCCTTCTCCCAGAGTCTGGGGCTCCAGGTGGGAGGGAAGTCTGGGGCGGGGTGGGTTAAGGCAGGGGTAGGGCATGCACCCTCCCCCCGCCAGCCTTGCTGAGGGGGCTTGGTATCAGCCCACGGGCTCCTCAGGACCTCTCGCACTTCCCCAACACCTCCTCCCTGCCCACCTGTACCCCTGGAATTCCAGATTCCAGAACACTGACCTAGGACCTCCTTTGCGCTGGTGCTGTGCTAAGAACTCTCCCTGCGTCCTCTCCATGACCTGGTGAGGCACCTCCTTTTCGCAGGGAGCACTGAGTTGACTTGTCCAAGGTTACTGCCTCTGTTCTGCCCAGAGCTGTGCTGTCTAGCACTCAGAATGTGGTGAGACTGAATTGAGGTTCACTGTATTTGTAAAACACACACTAGACTTCAAAGACTTAGTACAAAAAAAAAACGTAAAATATCTCAGTGATTTTTGATATTGATTATATGTTGAAATTATCATTTTAAAATAGTTAAACATATTAAAATTAATTTCACCTCTTTACACCTTAAAAAAATGGCCACCAGAAAATTTTAAATTACATATGGAGCCTCCATAGTATTTTTCTTGGACATTCCCCACTGTCTGCCTCTAAGGTCTGGTCTCATGAAGGTAGGGATGGTCTGCTCACCCATGACCCTGCCCGCCTGGAAGGCAAAAAAAAAAAGCTGCAGCTGAGTTCGGGTGGGCCTCTCAGCTGCGGCTCCTCATCCTTTGAGAGAAGGCAAGTCTCTTTCAGCACCCCGGACAGCATCCAGGGTTGGCTCCCCCCCACTTGGGGTACGGGAAGGAATGACTGGGGAGGAGCAGATAACACCTACAAAATGCGCCCCACGAATCATCTCAAGACATGCTCCAGATACCAAGTGAGGAAGACTGGGTAATTGTGCAGATGTGCAGATAAGAAAACCAACACTTTGAGAAATGTGTGTATTCCATCCTTCACTCAGTACAGATCTACTGATGCTTGCTTCCTGTAGGCCTCAGCTGAGTGCACAAACCCGGGTGAGGTCAACACAGATGACTGCAGTAATGACAGTGCATGCCAAGGGCTGTGGGGGGCAAGTAGGTGCTGACTGCTGGGCCAGGGAGTTCGAGGCAGCATCACAGAGGGGGCCACTTGGCCTGGGTCTAGATGGATGAAGGAGAGTTTGCCCTGTGTTAGGAGGGCAAAAGAAATGGTGTATGCACAAGCACAGAGGTGAGAGAGATGGGCTTGGAGAGGGAGACAAGGGCCACATCACCAAGGGCCTTGTGTTCTAGGCTAATTCTAGGACCCACAAAAGGTGTCTGAGCAGGGCAGTCACCAGGTCAGAGCTGCATTTTGGAAAGATCACACTTGGGCCGGGTGGATGAATGGCTGGAGACTGGAGGCAGAGAAAATAAGAAGGGCAATGAAGTGAGAAATTTGAGTCCAGGAAAGA
>CAUYQG010207750.1:0-36893 GCA_963574415.1 Tarsius wallacei
TAGCCTGCTTACTGGGATAAGTGCTGCTTATTGGGATTTGAGAGTTGCAAAGAAAGGCAAAGGACCTTGTCTCAATCCTGCCGTTGCTGTTACTACCTCCAATCTTTTTTTTTTTTGAGTTGGAGTCTCACTCCGTTGCCCCGACTGGAGTGCAGTGGCTGCTCCCGGCCAACACAGCCTCAACCTGCTGGGCTCCAGCGATCATTCCGCCTCAGCCTCCCAAGTAGCCGGAACTACAGGCGCACGCTACCACGCCCGGCTAATTTTTGATTTGTTGTAGAGATGAGGTCTCGTCAAGTTGCCCAGGCAGGTCTCGAACCCACGGGCTCAGGCAATCCACTCACCTCGGCCTCCCAAAGTGCTGGGATTACAGGCTGAGCCACCGATCCCGGCCACTACCTTCAATCTTGATGTGCATTTACAGAACATGCTTTAGCATCTAGGTAGAGCCTAAAACAAGACGTTTTTCAAAGATCCCAAAGTTAATTTTGGTTGCAATATTTTACTTCCTTTATCTACACAGAATAGATTTAGGACCTACCATAGTTATAGACATGGACACAATAGAAAAGTCTTTATTGCTAAAGAAAAATATACTTATAATCAACCGTGGGATCCTTAATGAAATAGAATAGTAGTAAACAGTAATGAAAAGGGTTAACACAGTGTATTATATTTCTTAATAGTAGAAAGAGCACCTGTTTGATTCATAAATCATTTAGCTCTTGCACTTACTTAGATGTGACTCCAAGATGTCATTTTACTTTTCTGAGGCTCAGTTTCCACATTTGTCATTTGGAGATAACAGTCATACAGATAAGTGAATTAACATATGCTACATTAAACGGAATTTCAATCATCTTCTCCATTATTGATCTTAAAATTGATAAGAAAAGAGAGTGAATTTACAAGGAAAAAATACAAATCCATGTTATTAAATCTCTGCTATTCAAAGCGAGGTGAGAAAGAGTTGGCAATGGCCAGGAGCTAATTAACATGGCATACCTCATAGTTGTAGGTCACTATCCTAGGATCTAGGAATTTGTCTCTCTGAGATGACTAACTTATTGTCAAACCTTAGTGAAATTCTAAATTAAAGGCTAGCATTCAGTGCTTTGCTACTTAAAATTTAAATCATTAACATCAAGAGGAAGAGATAAAAATATTTATATATATTATTACAATATTTATACACTTCTGAACATGACGATATGCTTCATAAATAACTTCAAGAAAATATGGAGTGACAAAAATACAAATTAGTTACAAGAAAAATTGCACATGCAGAATTTGTGTGAAAATGAAGTCAGGTATCCCATCTAAGTCCCTCTATTTGAATTACCTTTACAATATAAAATATCTGTGTACTCAGTATATGAGAAGGACTTCCTGTGATATTAATCAAATGTATTATTACTTATTGTTAATCTCTTGTCTGTCTTGAGAAGATTTATTTCCTTAAACATACCATGTTATTTAATGTCACTGAATATGTTGATGGTGCTGTTCAAATGTCAAATAATTGCCAAAGTTCTAGGGAAAGCTAACTTTTCATGCATATTTAGGTTTCTAGTGCACTTCAACTCATCAAAAAGGAAAATCTTGCCAATAAGCATATCCCATTGGACTAAGTCTTATTTGAATGAAGGAATGTCCAGTAGAATAGGACACATAAAAATCTATAATTCTGTATTAATCTGTGACCTAACTAAGGTTGAATACATACACGTGAATGCTGGCATTCTCCGTTGTGGTGGGTTGAATTTGAATTACTCATATTATCATTATATCATCATTATCAGTACCTACAGGTGAGTACCTACTATACATTAAGTAAATCTCTGCTTGTTATCAATGCAGGAGATTATTCAGTATTACTGCATAGATGTTTTTGTATCATGCAGAATTACTATCTTGACTTACAAAATGCATTTCTAATGACTGTGCCATTTGGTGTTATATAAGCAGTCATTGCAGAACTGAAAATTTTAAAGATCTATGAGAGAGAAAGAGAATATAGTAGGCATCAAACATTGTGTTAGGAAAATACATTTGTTCTGCGTTGCTCTGTGGAGTAGTGAAGCAGAAATAGAGTTGAATGAGTGAATATCCCAGGAATAAGACTTCTACACACCACAAAGAATTTTTTTACAGTTAGAACTACCTTTAGAAATTCTGACAACAGAATTAGACATTTTTACAAAGAAGCTATACTTTTTTCCCCCCAGGTATGTTGTAGTCATTTTCAAATTATTTGCACAAGGAAACAATTTTTTGAATGGAATAGTATATAAAAATCATACATATAATACTAATCAAGACAATCAGACATACAAATAAATTTATTTTATACTTTAAAATTAATATAAATGATATTTACGTGTTCATAAGTCAATTATTGGTTAGATGAGAGTCCTGATATTGGTCTCCAGTATGTTAAAATCTGGAATTTAACATTTTTCAGTGTGTATAGCATTTGTTTTATTATAGATTTTTTAAAAATTGTGAAATATAAATTAAGTATTTGGGTCTCCTGCAGAACTCTGGAATAGTGTCTTAATATCAGTGTTGTAGAAAAAAATCTGCCGGGCTGGGTGGCTCAGCCTGTAATCCCTTGCTTGGGGAGGCTGAGGTGAGTGGATTGCCTGAGCCCGCAGGTTCGAGACCTGCCTGGGCAACTTGGCGAGACCTCATCTCTACAATAAATCAAAAAATTAGCCGGGCGTGGTAGCGCACGCGTGTAGTTCCAGCTACTTGGAAGGCTGAGGCGGAAGGATCGCCTGAGCCCAGCAGGTTGAGGCTGCGGTGGCCGGAAGCGGCCACTGCACTCCAGTCTGGGCGACAGAGTGAGACTCCAACTCAAAAAAGAAAAAGAAAAAGAAAAAAATCTTGCCCTGTATTGAGTGATGGACCAAATATGGCAATCTAGAGATGAGCTCATCACTGCTAACTTTCTCCAACTTCCCCCTCCCGTGCTCAGTTCTCAACATACATAGGCATGTGCACATATGTGCTAGCGCAAGCGTACGTGTGAGTGCACAAACACACTCTACTTGTGGCTGCCCTAGTTTGAAAGCTCTAATTCTACTGATTAGCTACCCATACATGAGAATTAAATTTAGAATGTTTTGATTTGGGGCAAATTTGCATGGAGGGAAATCTTGTTTTCATTATCTGAGCTGAAATTGGTTCACTTAAGATTTTAATATACCAGAAAATCAATATTATGAATTTGTTTTGTATAATTTTATGCCTCTTATGAATGTATAACTTCCAGAAATTCATTTCCTTTCCAATGCCTGTTTCAAGATGTGACGTTGTAGTAGGTAGCAGAAACTGCATCAAGAAACAAAGGCTATAGGGAAGAATTGAACTTTTTTGGTTTAATGATGGAACTTTTTTATTAAGACTTTTAAAGTCTTAATAAAATGTTACAAAATTTAGCTTGCTGATTAACACATTTAATTGTTTTAAAGGCTTTTGAGTTAAACTCTTCATGTGGAACAAACTCAGAGGGTTATGTGATAACCTCTCACCTATAGTTTTTCACTGTCTTCGTTTATATAGGTATTCTCTTCACATTTTGTACAGAGAAGGGAACAAAGGTTTTGGTTGATTATATAATTTTCTGGTGAATAAGCAAATGATCCATTTTATTCACAAATTGAACTTCAGAAAATTATTGATTTGCTGGTCTCACCTTTTATACTACTTTCAAAAATGGTTTGATATTTTTTAATGCCTGATCTAGTTTTACCTTCATTATAACCCTGCAAAGTTGGCATTATTGCTGTCACATTGAAGTCAAGATCATTGAATCTTCAAGCTATAACTGGGCCAAAAAACTCAACTGAATGTACATCTAAGGTTCCTTTCACTGGCCCACAGTTGCCCCAATCTTACACTGTTTGGTCTTCATGAATGTGGTCCAGACTCAAAGTGTTTGAGGAGGTACAGTTCTTGTAGACTTTTGAGGAGCTCTTTGAGGGTGTTTTCTGTGTACTACTGAGGAATTTGGGTTGGGGGTTTATGACTCGTGCATTTGCAGTGCTTTTTCTTTTTAATTTGTGAGATAGTTAACTCATGATTCTGATTCCATCACGGATGTACTTTTTTTTTTTTGAGAAAGGATTTATTAAGAGGACAGGAAAGCTCCCACAGTGGGAGGGGACTTAAAGAGGTTGCCTAGATGTACCCTTTCAAATGAGAAATGTACAGAATCTAGGGGGGAAATGAAAGCTTGGAGTGATGTATACTAGTGATTCTCAAACTGTAGTTCCCAGATCAAGTGGCATTAGCATCACAAGTAACTTGTTAGAAAGGCCAGTTTTGAAGCCCCATTTTAGACTTACTAAATGAGATACACTCTCAAGGTTATGACCAGCAATCTGTGTTTTAAAGCCCGATAATTTTGATGCAGATGATAGAAATACTGTTATATGATCTTAAGCTTCAAGGAGTATTTGGAAACTTACTATTATTGCATACAGAAATAAAAAAGTATAGAAAGATATAAATTCTCAGAGATGGTAAATGTAATTGGTTTGTCAAGATTAGCTGAATAGATAGACTTTTGTATTTGTGCTTTCAGGAGGAACTTTTAGATCTTAATAAAAGCTTTGTTAAGCTAGAGTTTTTTTTTAATTTTCAGAACAGTTTTGCTCTGTGCTGAATTGTGAGATCACAAATTTTTTTTCTCTTCCTTTCATGTCAAGTTCTTTATAGCTCATGACTATAGAGGAAAAGCTAAACTGTGCACAGAACTTCATAAAAGAGAGCCCACAACGTTAGAGAGATAGCAGGTCAGTTAAGATGAAATTTTCCTGGGCCCATCAGGTCAAAGTCAGATATTACTGGCGTGGTGGTGGAGGCAGGGAAAAGGATTAGAGTATTTCAAGTTATACTACCAAGAATATACAGTAAAGTGAGAAGATATTTATTGGGTTCATATTATATGTCATAAAATTGTTTAGGCACTTGAGATAAAAGTGCAAAAAAGGTAAAGATTCCCTGCTCAGGTAGGCTGTATTACATTCAGAGAGACAGATGAAATGAACATTATAAATAAGTAAATTATAAAATGTTAGAAATTGATAGTTTATGGAAGAAATAAATATCTAAAGGGGATGTGGAACTGAGATTATAAGGAGATATGAATGATGTGTAAATTCACATGGGATAGGCCCTCCTTCAAATGGATATATTTAATTAGCAATTTTTAGCAATGAATGTATTTGTAGAGGGTCTGGTAGCTCTCTGCTTCCTGTATTCCTCATGATGAATTTTTTAAGTGGAAAATATAGTTTATTTAGAAAGTAAATTAGAGACAGAGAAAAGAGAGGAGATTCACCTCCCCAAAGCAGGGAAGGGCGCCAAGACTTAGGAAACATGGTGGTGGCCAAGGCTCAAAGAGCACATGGCCACATCAGAATCTAATAAAGCAATGGACTCATGATGAAATTTAATACTTGAAAACTAAAGCAAGAAAACCCAAGTTTAAATGTTCTTTTAATGAAGACAGAGCTGCTACAAAACAAAGGGGAGAATTTTCAAAACCAACCAACCAGACAATAACAAAAAACCTAAACTTAAATACCCAAGAAAGCATGTAAATGGATAAAATACAATAAAGGGTCAGGGACTGGGTCAGACCAGGCAACCTAGACAAGTTCATCAATAGATGTTAGAGCCAGAAGCCTCTTTTATGTAGTTCCTGATATCTACTGTAAAATGTGGCTCCCCACAGCACACCCACATGTACCAGTAAATACTGATGAGTAATTTTTAAAAAAAAATTTTTTTGTGAGAAAGCAGGATTTGAGAGGACAGAGAAGCTCATACAGTGGGAGGGGACTTGAAGAGGTTGCCCCTGATGCACAATTGTAAAAGAATTTCATGCTTTGCTTTTTCCTCCTTTCTCTGCTCATTCATTTCTCCTGCTAACTGTGGAAATTAAGCATAATTTATGGATGTGTGATCCATTGTTCTTTAGGATATTGTAAATATTCAAAATTGAGTTGAGGGACATGAATCCCCAAGGTGTCCTTTTAAGAAATGAGTAATAATAACACCTTGATTGCCCATAAAACAGTTTTTATGGGTGATTTTTTTAATGGCACATGTTCAAGTATCCTGTGACATTTTATGTGCATATCGTGTAATAGTTTTATCTTACAGTTTTATTGAGATATAATTTGTATATTTTCGAAGGTTGAATTGTGTCCCACAAAAAGGTATGTTGAAGTTCTAAATTTCAATACCTCAGAATGTGCCATGATTTGACAATTAGGTAATTGCAGATGTAATTAGTCAAGATGAAAACATGCTGGAGTAGGATTGGCCCTTAATTCAATATGATTAGTATTCTTATAAGAAAAGAGAGAGACACGGAAGACCGCCATATGTAACAATAGAGGGTGAGACTGGTGTAATGTATCTACAAGTCAAGAAATGACCGGGATTGTTGATTACTACCAGAAATTAGGCAGAGGCATGGAAGGATCACTCACTACAGGTTTCAGTGGTATTGTGGCCTGCTTACTCTAATTTTGGACTTCCAGACCCCTAAACTGTGAGATGATTAATTTCTGCTGTTTCAAGCCACCCAGTTTTGGTATTTTGTTACATCGGCCATAGGAATGAATACACGTGCTATAAAATCCAATCATTTTAAGTATAAAATTCAATGATTTTTAGTAATTTACAGAAACATACAACCATCACCATAATCATTTTAGAACATTTTCATTGCCCCCAAAGAAATCCCTTAGGTTGGTTCGTAGTCAATTCCCATTGCTCTCCATCCCCATTCTCAACTATTCATCTAAACTCATCTCTAGATTCACCTTTTATAGATATTTCATATAGATTGAATCACAAAACATATAGTTTTTGTGTCTGTTTTTTCCTATTAGCATATCATTTTAGGGGTTCATCTTTGTTGTACTTTCTTTTTTTGGGGTGGAATAGGAGTGTGTCACTCTGTCACCCAGGCTGGAGTGCAGTGGCACCCTCACGGTCAACACAGCCTCAACCTGCTGGGCTCAGGTGATCCTTCTGCCTCAGCCTTCCAAGAAGCTGGACCCACAGGTGCGTACTGCCATGCCCAGATAATAGTTTGATTTATTGTAGAGATGATGTCTTGCCATGTTGCCCAGGTTGGTCTCAAATCCCTGGGCTCAGGCAATCCTCTCACGTCTGTCCTCCCAAAGCGCTGGAATTACAGGCATGAGCCACCATGCCTGGCCTGTACTTTTATTTTGTAATATGAAATTAATTTTCCCTTAAGACTATCTGCATATAATGACAAACCTGGAAAAGTGCTTAACATGCTTTTTATCGACTGGCAAGAAAGTCCTGGAAGAAAACATGAATTGTCCATAATGATAGGACTTAAAAACTTATTAATGGAGTATCCAAGGAGATATTATTCCATGCCTTTCTCAGTTTAGTGGTTCTCAAACTTACGTGTGTATCAGAATCACCTATAAAATTTGTTAAAACACATATTGTGGTCATGAATTTCTTGAGTTTCTAATTCAGGAGGCCTGGGCTGGGACTCTAGAATTTGCAATGTGTAACAACTTCCTAAATCATGCTGCTGGCCTGTAAAATGCCCTTTAAGAAAGCCTGAATTAATTGAAAGCCAATTTAGTAGTATTTGAGCTTTTTTATTTGTCATCTCTATCAATTCCTGCCTTCTTCTCAGTATCTTATAATAAGTAGACATGATTACTCTTTCTTAACCTACAGTGGCTTCTAGTCCAAGTGCCACTTTGAAAGCTGTATTTAAGTTTTGATAACTATCATCCATGCCTTCTGCGGAATATTGCATCTGCCAAGAGCTTTTTCCTTGATGAATAAAATTTAAAAATCAATCAACTTAATGTCATCTCTCTGCTGCATGCTTCTTGAGATCATAGTCCTATTTTAAGGAAGTCTTAGTCCACAAAGTTTCTGAGGGTTGCAAACATTTTCTTTTTTCAACCAGCATCTACTTTGAGTACCCAGTTGCTTAAATGCACACAGATTGGGCAAATTAATCACTGAATCTGTAATAAACAACCTTTTAAAAAAAATCATAGACCTGACATTCACTTATCTTAGCTTGCATTTCTTGCCCCTTTATCTTTACCTAACTGGACCACCTGAGTTGCCTTATCCTCTATCTGGTGTGTTGTGTGCTCATGTCTGCTTCTGTAGATATGTCAATATAGTAAGAGAAAATACCTCAACTGAATAATATGAATGCATGAAAATTTTACAGAGAAAGTAAATCAGTGGTAGATTCAGGTTCTGTGGGACCTGGAGTTTACATAAACACAAAGAGAGGGCAGCCTTGTTTAATTAAAAGAAGACAAAAGTATTTCATATTTTATGCAAAATGTGAAATTTTGTGTTAAATATTTAGAATAAATAAATAACTCATAATTAATTAGACCCAAAAAAGGTAGCACAATCTGGAGAAATAACTTTAATTAATTAATTTTTTTAGAAAGCAGAATTTATTGAGAGGACAGAACAGTTCCCATAATGGGAGGGGACCTGGAGGGGTTGCCCTGGAGAAATAACTTTTAGCTGCCTGATACATCTGTATAATTCCTTTTGTCCTTAGTTTTTGGCTGTACTCTGATGGCATCTTCCTATGATATAGGTTTTCAAATATTTTTATATGGAAAAAAGGAATATAAATATTATCTTTTATTACTGGTAGTTTAGAAAGTTTTCTTTCAGCTTTACAACTCATTATTGATAATGTAATGCTAAGGTAACAACTCATTGAGGTACTATAAAACATGAAAAATTAACCAATGGCATTCGCATTTTTTAACAGCACTACTGCAAGTTTAGGCCTTAAAAACACAAAGTCTGATAAATTTAAATTTTAATTTCATGTAATTCCCATCAATAAAGAAAGAAAATATATGATATACTTCTCATTGCAAATATTGCATTACTGAGTTTATTCCAGATATGTGGGAACTCCTTTTTCTGGATTAGACTTCATTAACGAAAAAAATTCTTCACTTATAATTTTATGCCATGCCACATGATTGGGTAAGTTTCCTCCAGATGAACTTTAACTTCGTGTGTTTGAAGCACTTTTTCTCCTCATATTTTACTCATAAACTTCTGGTGACATGACATGTTTTTGTGGTGACATGATTTCTAGCCTAGGACTTTTCGTGTCATGAGTCTACTGGGCTTGAGTGTTCTAGGATACCATTCTTATTTCACCAGCACTAGGGATAACTTAATTATACACAGAAGTTTTGGGAGCTACTGAAATATATCTTGCTGAACCCAAATTATAAGCATTTCCAAGTCAACCCACTTTTGCTTATGTCCAAATAGCAATAGGCTGTCTAAAATTATCTGATACAAAAGTATGTGTGTTTCAGGGAAAGTTGGAGTGAAAAAGGGAACATTCTTATATACAGGTAAACGATCTAAATTTTGAAAACTTTACAAAATCATTTGGCTATGTGAGCATATTGCTATGGTTCTTCCTAGTACTTTGGACAAAGCCCATACCAGTAAGACAAAAGCTTAAGTATACAAACTTCATGGGAAGTCCACCTCTAACTTTGCTATGAAAAAATAGCTCAAAGCTCTTGGCATATATAAATGCTACTGATTTTTGTATCTTGATTTTGTATTTTGCAACTTTACCGAACTCATTTATCTGTACTAATAATTTTTTGGTGGAGTCTTTAGCTTTTTCTAAATATGAGATCACATTGTCTGCGTGCAAGGCCAATTTGATTTCTTCCTCTCCAGTTTGGATGTCCTTGATTTCTTTTTCTTGACTAGTTGCTCTATCCAGGACTTCTAGTATTATGTTAAATAAAAGTGGTGAAAGTGGGCATCTTTGTCTTGTTCTAGATCTTAGGCAAAAGGTTTTCAGATTTTTCTGTATTCAGAATGATGTTAACTGTGGGTTTGTCATATTTGGTTTTTATTATTTTGATGTATGTTCTTTCTATATCCAATTTGTTGAGGGTTTTTTAAATCATAAATGGATGTTAAATTTTATTGGATACTCTGTCAGTATGTATTGAAATGATCATTTGGTTTTGTTTTTGGTTCTGTTAATGTAATGTATCGTGTTTATTTGACTATGTTGAGCCATCCTTGTATCCCTGGGATGATTCCTACTTGATTATAGTGAAAGATCTTTTAATGTGCTGGTTGGATTAAGTTTACTAGTATTTTGTTGAAGATTTTTATATTTATGCTCATCAGGGATATTGGTTTATAGTTTTCTCTTTTTTTGTTGTTCTGTACTTGTCTGGTTTTGTTATCAGGATAACACTCAGCTCATAAAATGAGTTTGAAGCATACCCTCCTCTTTAAAGTTTTTTGAAGAGTTAAGTAGAATTTATCTTAGTTCTTTTTTAAATGTTTGGTAGAATTTAGAAGTGAAGCCAACAGGTCTTGGGCTTGGGTTTTTTTGGTTGTTGTTTTTTGGTTTTTGGTGGTTTTTTTGGAGGCTTTTCTTACAGTTTTATTCTTGTTACTTGTTATTGGTTTGTTGAAGTTTTCTATTTCTTCATCGTTCAGTCTTGGCAGGCTATATGTATCCAGTAATTTATTCCTATCAAATATCAAATGTTCTCACTCATGTGTGGAAGTTAAAAAGTAGATCTCATGAAGACAAGGAGTACATTGGTGGTTACCAGAGATTGGGATGGCCAGTAGGAGAGAGGATGAAGAGAGTGCTAATAGTGGATACAAACACACAGATATAAGAAATAAATCATGGTGATTGATGGATCAGTAGGGTGACTATGGTTTATATTAATCTTTTGTATATTCCAAAATAACTAGACAAGAATGATTTAGAATTTCCTAGCATAAAGAAAAGATAAATATCTAAGGTGATTAATATCCCAGTTATCTTGATATGATCATATAAATGTATCAAATTACTACATGTACCCTGAAAATATGAATGTTTATTATGTATTAATACAAAATTAAAAATACATTTTAAAAAATAGTTCAGGAATGTGATAGCAGAAAAGAAGGAAGAGCAGAGAGTTTTCCAGTGGGCAAAATAAATAATATCTGTAAACTATGAGAGGTGGGTTAATCCTTGTTTCCTTTAAAAAGTTGTCCTGACTAGACCTAAAATTATAGTCAGATATATAAGACTTTCTGTGATTTACTTTTTGCTGTTTTTTTTTTTTCTTCAGTATTATTCGGGTGCGATAGATGAGAAAGGGGACTTGATTAAGACTCTTGAAGCTTATGATTAAGTTTCATATGATTGTAAGAAGCAATTTTAGATTGTTGAAGGCTTATGAGAAGAGATGTGGCATGATTACAATGGTGACTCACAAAGATGACTCTCAACTTTCTTTTTAATATCTTAGAAGTAAATGTTAGAGACCTGAGTTGTCCTATATCTCTGCTTCCTCATATGACTTCCATTTATCCATTATCTATAAACCACTAAAAAGTTTTGCCCCAAAATACACTTTTATGAAAGTGTCCATTTTCTGAGGCTATCAAAATATTGTAGAAAACCAAAAAGTAAAATTTACCTGGCTATTTTTCATTCCTTATATATCCTAGTCAGTCCAGTCTCCTATAACAAAGTATCATAGAGTGGATGGCTTCTAAACAATATAATTTAGTTCTCATAGTTCTGAAAGCTGGTGTAAGTCCAAGATCAAGATGCTGGCCCATTCAGTGTCTGTTGAGGGCCAGTTTCCTGGTACACAGACCATCTTCTCACTGTGTTCTCACATGGTAGAAAGGATGAGAGAGCTCTCTGTGGTCTCTTTTATAATGGCACTAATCTCATTCATGAGGGCTCATGACTTAGTCAAAGCCCCACCTCCTAATACCATCACATTTGGGGTTAGGATTTCAGTATATGAATTTAGGTCACAAACATTGAGCCCATAATAAATATCATATGACCTATAGATGTTTATTTTAAAATCTTATATCAATCTGAAGGAACACATACAGTTATTCACCTCAAGATTGCATTATACACATTGCAGGAGTCACAATATTGTCATTAGTCATCTTTTTAATTATCTTTTATTCATATAACAAATATGCATTGAACACTTATTATATACCAGGAGCTATGGATACATTTGTGAGCAAAATAGACAAAAATCTATACCCTGATAGAGCTTACATTTTAGTATATTTTTCCCTTAGAACGAACAGAACATTGTCATCTTAATCTTGGTTAGCTAGCATTTATCTGACTTGAAAATTAGTTTATCCTTGGAATAAATTTTTTCATTTGTAATTAAACGTAAGTCATATTTTATCTCTTATTTATGGTCAAGTTGGAGGGGCTTTAAGTTACAGTAATCTGCATTTAAATAAATATCATTCTAGCCAGCATCTATTGCAAAGCATGAAAATAGCATTTTTACAAAGTGTATTATGTTGAATATAAACCTTACTGTATAATTAAATGTAAAAGTGCTTTAGATTTTATTACTTAAAGCGGCAAAAGGATGTGTTGCATTAAAAGCATTGAGCTTTCTGAACGAGAAGAAATGAGTTTTGAGTCATTATAATTGCTTTTTAAAGTTTTAGCTTCTAAAAGACATTTTGCAAGATACTGACAGTCACACATTATAGTGAAGAGACTGAATCCCATATTCACACACATGAATGTCTTACTTCATACCAGTGTCAGTATTCAGCATCTAAGTTACACAAATGCAGAGAAAATGCTGTATCGGTGCATACCAGGAAGAACCCAACATGCCCTAGTTACTTTTCTCATATCACTGTTGTTACACCTGTCAACAGATGAAAACATTGAAATCAGAAGAGCAGTATGTCTGTTAATCTTGCTAGTAAGTGACAAAGTCGGGAATATAATTAGCTCCACAAATAATCTTATTAGTAGAACCAGCTTAATATATAATAAAAAAGAAAATCTCAATTCTAAGGCAGAAATTAAATAGTTGTATTAAAACTATCTGTCAGAAGAAAGCCACAGCACATGTACACCTTATTTCTTCTTTGCTCTCTGGAAGCCTGGAGAAAAGAAATACATTGTTGAGGTTTGCAATTTCGTTTTCCTTTGATGAAATAGGCATATCAGTTCACAAGGAGAGGCATGACTTTGACAGAAAGTATCATGAAACTATTAGCAGCATTTTCCATGACCACCCTAATTGATGTGCTTTTATACCTATATCAGTGGATGTCAAGGGCTTAGGACTAACTGCATTGTGGTTAAAACAGTTTCTCTAAGTGTCCAGAGAGAGATTGCTCAGATAAAAAGTTTTCAAATTTTCTTGTGATCAAGAATGAATGATTGGCAACTTCCCTTAAAAGAACTCTCCTTGTCGATTTGAATTTTAAATAGCAATATAAGTGAAAACCTTTAGCTAATTTAAAAAAAAGTGCTATGCAAATGTTAATTACCACAATTCCTCTTGATGTCACGTTTGGTTAGGTTGTTTCATTATAAATTGAAATTGTATGGTATGAAAGACATCCTATGACAAATTAGAGGATAACAAACTGTGCTCTGGAGCAATGTTTCCCAAATATTTAGATCAATAGAATTCAATTTCACAATCTGGAAACTGGCAGAGGGCTGCCTATTTTTTAGAAAAATTTTGTTAAAATGTGTATATTTTTAAAAGGCTACTACATTGATGATTAACTCCATTTTATAGAAAGGACATAACCTCTGATTAAAGAACAGACCTTGACGTTGAACACATTCGACTTGATAAAGTACTCTTTCTATATGTCTTTATTTTTCCCAGTTTTACTAAGGCGTCTGGACACTTAGACATATATTAACAGTGTCGGTGTTTAGGAACTTCTGCTGTAATCCACAGCCTCTGTTAGATTGGAGTAGCTTCTTACTAGGTCATGTTTACCTTAGCACAGAATCACATTCCTGTGCTGTCAGGCGGGTGGGTGCACAGTCAAATGTGCTAGGAATAGTGAAAGTGTAACCTGTTGTTCAGTCCTTCCCCTTTCTCAGTGGAGACCTCCCGCTTACACATAAAGAGGGTTGTGCCTTTTTCCTTGGGAAGTATTTCTGATTGGATGTTCAAAAAAGTACCCAGAGTTCTGACCCATAAAACACAGGGAAGCATTAGGGTACTTGTAACACAGAGGTAAGAGGCTCTAAAGACCTGAACAAGTACTTTATTAAACAGAGCAGGGCACCACAGATAGCTAAATGAAATAGTCCAATCTTAAGGAACTGACTAGGAGTTCCCTAGTCACTGTTTAGAACAGTATGTCTGCTCCCAAATAAAGATTGTGTTGCTGTTATTCAGCTGATCTTTAGAATATAGGCATGGGCTACTTAAGTAACAAGTGTATGCTGTTCAATGAGCAGTAAGACATCCTTCCTGAGATTCAACCTTCTGAATCTGTTCCCTTCTTACTGGCTCTGGGTTTTTTTTAAAAAGTGATGCACAAGCCAGGCTCAGTGGCTCAGCCTGTAATCCCGTGCTTTGGAAGGCTGAGGTGAGTGGATTGCCTGAGCCCGCGGGTTCGAGACCCGCCTGGGCAACTTGGCGAGACCTCATCTCTACAATAAATCAAAAAATCAACTGGGCATTGTAGCGCATGCCTGTAATTCTGGCTACTTGGAAGGCTGAGGCAGAAGGATCGCCGGAGCCCAGCAGGTCAAGGCTGCAGTGGCCGGGAGCGGTCACTGCACTCCAGTCTGGGCGACAGAGTGAGACTCCAACACACACACACACACACACACACACAAAAGTGATGCACAGTGTGTGTGTGTGTGTGTGTGTGTGTGTGTGTGTGTGTGTGTTTGAATGACAAATAAACCTGCCTTACTTATGGAAGACACCACTTTTTAATACTATAAACATTCTTATAGTAATTAGAAGTTAAGAGAGTATGTTATAGATAGGCTTAGAAAAACAGTGTGTGCCATGTGTCCTCTCACATGGCAAACCTGATAGTGAGGATTTAGAACTGATATTGAGGTTCTGACATCCTTATCCTATGGTCTCCACGCTGTTATCTCTCAACCAGTGGAAAACAAAAAGCCAGGAGAAACGTACTCTTTATAAATGTAAAATGTAGAACTCCTTCATATTCCAACTGCCCAGATCTTAGCCACATGGCCACAATAAATTGAAAAGAGGTCTGGGAAGTGTATTTTCTTTTTGTTTTTCTTTTTAAGTTGTAGACTCATTCTGTTGCCCAGGCTGGAGTGCAGTGGCACAATCGCGGCTCACTGCAGCCTCAACTTCCTGGGCTCAAGTGACCCTTCTGCCTCGGCCTTTCAAGTAGCTGGGACTAGTGGTGCACACCACCACACCTAGGTAATTTTTTTTTTGATTTTTTTGTAGAGGCGATGTCTTGCTATGTTGCCTAGGCTGGTCTCAAACTCCTGGACTCAAGAAATCCTCCTACCTCAGCCTCCCAAAGTGCTAGGATGCTGTGACCATCACACCTGGCCTAGAAATGTATTTTCTACCTGGGCAAGCAGGTGCCTGCATGAAATTCAGAAATTCTATATGAAATAAAAAGGAATATTGGTAGACAAATGATAGCCTCTTACCTTTCTTCTCAATATTTTTTCCATGGAATATTTTGAGATAATAACAGCATCAAAGAAATTAAGATCAAATGGGAATGATGCCATATAGTAGTAGAAATATTTTGGGGGCGTGACTAATAAATTCATTTTTTAATGCTGAGATTTAAGTTGTAAATGACATAATATATTTTAAAAGCTGTTCTTCAGGTATCTTTAGGGGTCCTAGAGATCATTTTCAAGTGCTTTGCAAGATCATAGCTATACTTGTAATAATTCTAAGACATCATTAGCTTTTGCTCACTTTCCTCCTCTCATGAATGTGTAGTGTGATACATCATCACTCTGAAGGATAATGGAATGTGTGCCTGTGATTGCATCTGCTTAAACACTGCTCATTTGTCATTTCTAATGCAATAAGCAGTTATAGAAATAGTCACATACAGAAAAGCTTTTGAGGTCCTCAATGATCTTTAAGAGTATAAAGAGGTCCCATGATCAGAAAGCTTGAAAATTGTTATGATGTATGTTATCTTCTGAACTTTAAAATCCAAGCTATTTCTTTAACAAATTATTTGATTAAACAAATTTTAAAAACTTATGAAAATATTGTTTTTACTACTACTATATGATGTGTTGTTGTTGTTGTTGTTGTTTTGAGTTGGAGTCTCACTCTGTCGCCCAGACTGGAGTGCAGTGGCATGCTCCCGGCCACTGTAGCCTCAACCTGCTGGACTCCTGCAATCCTTCCATCTCAGCCTTCCAAGTGACCAGAACTACAGGCATGCACTACCACACCAGGCTAATTTTTGATTTATTGTAGAAATGAGGTCTCACCAAGTTGCCCGGGTGGGTCTCGAACCCACGGGCTTGGATAATTCACTCGTCTCGGCCTCCCAAAGTGCTGGGATTACAGGCTGAGCCACCAAACCCGGCACATTTAGTTTTTACTACCACTATATGATGTGTTTTTCAGTAGAACTTTTAAGTGTCTAGGAATGTCCTAAATCAAATCATGAATAGAAAATGACAATTGCTTTATTCAGCTTTTCTCCTCCTATAAAAAATATCATTTTTTATCAGCGAGGTTAAAGGCTTACAGAAGAGTGTAGGATATTAATGTTTCTTCACTCTATTTTGTGTGTTGTAAAAAAAAAAATCATTGATGTTTTATAATGACAGTTAGCATCAGAATTTCTCAGGATTTGCTCAGCCTGAGAAAAAGAAGCCATTCAACTAGACAGAGAATTAGTCTTTTCATTTTTGACCCAACATTTCAGCGGGTCAGCAGTGTTTTAAATGCTGAAAATGCATTGTTAAGTGCTATCTGAGATGTTTGAGAATTGGTCACCCTCTTAGAAACCTAATAATAAACTTTGACTTTGGCTTTTATATTCCTGGCATTTTTTTTACCTTCATAATTTTTATCTCCTTCAACAATTTATCTTAAAGAGAATTATAAAGGCCTTTAGTTAAGAAACAGAGATACACTCATTACTTCCCAAGGCTATTGAGGAAACACTTCTAAATTTTTTTCTCTAGATTACGGGAGAAATCTAGATTGGGGGAAAATAAATTTAGGACAGGCATTGGGGATTCAGTGGCGAAGAACTGTCTAAGCTATACCAACAGAAAGAAGAGATAGGTAATAGTTATTTGTGATAGGAAAAGATGTCTTTTCTCTTGCTACTGTACCAGATTCTTAGAGCAGGTATTATATAAAATGAATATGTTTGTCTTTGGTTTTTCTTATTTTTATCTGTCAGTTTCATCTAATTATAGTAATTGCCAAGCTGTAGGAATAAGAATATTTGGAAATTTCCGGGACCTAACAACAACAAAAGATGAATTTCATAATTTATATTTGACCCTGAAGTTTTCTGTACTATGATGTTGTATGCTTTTTCTTATTCCTAAAACATTTACTAGTACTGAATATTAAGGATTGTGTGAAATAAATATATGTTAGTAGTATATGTTTCATGGTGAACTGTTTCAGGGTTTGGATACATGATAGTATTTAATTTGTTTTTCATAATAGTCAGCACATAACATGGGGTACTGGAGATAGAATCAGCCTTATAGGCAAAGGACCTGGTTTTTGACCCGTATCTTTATCAGGAAACTGAATATACTTGGATTCGTGATTTAAACTGCTTGGGCCATAACTTTCTTATCTTTGAAATACAAGATGTGCAATTTTGGGCAAGACACTATCCTCTCTGGGTCTCAATGTTGTCATCTATAAAATGAGATATAATGACTTGCCTCACATGATTGTTGGAAGTTATAAGAGTTTACATATGTAAAGCGCATAGAACAATGCCCAGTGCACATATGCTATAAACATGTTACCCACTATTATCATTATCTGTAAAGTGAGACAGTTCTCTGAATAAGCTCTGAGACTTCTTTCAGCTCTAATAATTTTATTTAATTGTAGGACTAAAAAGACAACTCATATTGCCATATGTTTTTGTGTGAGAAGTCAAATTAATTGTTGTGTTGGCCCAAATATGTTTGTTATGGTTCTATGTTATTGCTTGCACAGCCAACCAGGTATCCCAGATCTGTCCTGTACACAGGGGCCACCTTACCTTGCTCCTAGACAAACAGGATGCTCCTTTCCTCAGGTTTATAAGAAGATTTACTGGAAAAATCCCATGGAGTCCAGCCTTGAGTCCTTTGTTTAACTTGTCTGTAAGTCTGTTGTTACCTCAAGCTAAGATTTTCCTCAGGTGGGAAGGCTTTCTAGGGCTCTTTCTAGGGCAGACCCAGACTTAGGTATCCACCAGGAAGTAAAGTCCAAGCTTGAACACTTTCCACAGCTTAATAGAAGGTTTGGGAACACATAACTCCTTTTGAAATTTAAAATTGGTGCAATGTAAGAATTGACAGGCTCTCCTCAAACGTGTGTAACTTCTAGTTAACTCTCTCTAACCCCTCCGCCATACCCTGGAAGGAATGTAGCCCTCTTTAAGGGAACTTAATCTCACCCCTTTAGAACCACTTCCTCAAGGCAGAGAGATGGGAAATAGGCAGCTATCCCTAACACCTCCAGAAAAGTTGAGTCCCTACCTATATAGCCTAGAGACTCTTTGGCATTACGATGCACAGCTGTGTACCTCCTCCTTGTTTTCAATCTTTAGATTCCAGAAAAAAATCTTCATTTTTGTCTTGCATAGTGAGTGACGAATTGAAGTGTTTGTGTGTGTTATTGACCAATGCAAACTTCCCTGAAGGAAAAAGTTCAACTTTCCATCTCCAAATAAAATTTTAAAACAAAACAAACCAAAAACTGCTGGCTGCTTAAAAAAAAAATATATGTGTGGCTATTGAGACTGTGTGTGGCTGTGTATTTATTTATTAACATTTATTTAAGGCATGCCACTAAAATTTTTGCCCAAATAGATAGATTTCGCCCATACAAACCTAACCTCTAATCATGGATTTGTGAAGGCTGATTGTTTTTTCATTTTTTCATTTTGTTTTGTTTTTAATTTTACATCCCGACGCCCACTGTGGTGGGTGGGTGGGGCAGCAAGGTGGTATGGTATAGCATATATACCTCAGGAAGACATTAAGATAATATCGTTCCCCTAAAAAATGAAGACCCTTAAAACCCAAACTTCTGCCAAATGGTTTGTACTCTTTGTTAACATTTCTTTTGAAACAATGTCCAATGTACAGGAAAGTTGCAAAAATAGGACAAAGAGATCCTTTATATACCCTTCATCCAGATTCCCCAATAGTTAATGTTAACATTTTATCTCCATTGCTTTTCTTCTGAACCTTTTGAGAACAAATTGCAGACATGATATCCATTATCTTTTCATGTTTCCAACATATAGAAAAATGTTCAAACATAGAAAAAAGTTGAAAAAAAATTTGTGGTAAGTACCTCTAACCCCACTGCCTAAATTTTTCACCATTAACATTTTACTATATGAAGGGGAGCTCCCAAAAAAGCATAATTATGTTTTTAGAGGGCAGGCCCCTTGTAGTACAAGCTTCCTGGGTAATAATTGCTAGGAACCCATTGGCATCAGTGTACCAGCTAGTGTTGTTGTGAGAGGCTGCATTTGGCTTCAGCGTTTTTTGTTTGTTTGGTTGGTTGGTTGTTTTTTTGTGGGTATTTTTGGAGATTCTTTCAACACTTTTGCCCATTTCATGATGGGTGGTTTGCATGAAACCTGCCCACACTGCACTGAGTTTTCAGCAGGGTTTTTTTGTTTGTTTGTTTGTTTGTTTGTTTGTTTTAGTTGGAGTCTCACTCCGTGGCCCAGACTGGAGTGCAGTGGCCGCTCCCGGCCACCTCAGCCTCGACCTGCTGGGCTCTGGCAATCCTTCCGCCTAAGCCTTCCAAGGAGCTGGAACTACAGGCGCGTGCTACCACGCCCGGCTAATTTTTTGATTTACTGTAGAGATGAGGTCTCGCCAAGTTGCCCAGGTGGGTCTCGAACCCACGGGCTCAGGCAGTCCACTCACCTCAGCCTCCCAAGGCACGGGATTACAGGCTGAGCCACCGAGCCTGGCTTTCAGCAGGTTTTGACCAAAAATGGCATGACCCCATGCCCTCACCTCCCTGTTAACCCGATCCCACCCTGAGGGACTTCTTTCTGTTTTCCCAGATGAGCAGTGGAAAAAGTTGTATCCATAGGTGTACTATGTCAAACAGAGAGTAGTTTGAAGGTGACTGAAGTTTAAACATGTAAGAACAAATACACAATTTTTTATACATAAATTTCGGTTTGGGGGTGTTTCCCCTTGTATATGATTTATTGCAAGTTTATTACCCATCTACATATCCATCCATTCTTCCCATGGACTTTTTAAAAAAAAACTTTATTGATAAATTATTTACCTACTATAAAATTCATCCATTAAATAATTTTAATCTATGGTCAAATCATAGGAAATCATGTTATATTTGGGTAACTCATAATGAAGCCGTCCATTTCTGGGCGTTAGTAATCTTATCTTGCCAGAGGCGACTGATCTCAGCTGGAGATCCTGGGTTATGTTGCAGTCCCTGCTTCTGTCTAGTGATTGAAATCTAGGAAAACCGCATACCCTCTCTGAATCTCTGTTTTTGGAAATAATGAAATGAGGTCATTTGACCCTTTGATCAATAAATAAACTTCTTGTGGCATCTTCAAGATGCAGAAATTCTAAAGTTAAGAATCCCCGTTTCTGTTTATTCTTTACAAAGAACGATGTTACACCTTTTGTTTGCTTTCCTCAGAATTAATCCTGATGACATCATGTGGAGCAAGTTAGCCTGAACATTTAAGGGGATAAAACACTTATGCCTTAAGGACTCTTTGAGAGCAAATCATTTATACATAGCATTTGCAGTATTCTTCTGTGAAATGGAATCTTGCTGTTACTAATGCAGGAACCTGCTGGTAAATGCTCAGACTGTACATATTAGCCAGCTGGTGGCTGAATTCTGACTATTGAGCTGCCTAGAATTGGAATAATTAATTTTCCTGGAGAAAGTACATTGTGTTGTAGCTTTTTGGATTTGTGACTGTAATCTGTAATCACCAGGGAATTTATTTAAATTTGCAATTATACTAGAGCTAGTAATTTATAGTAAAGAGATAGGAGCTTGCTAAATAGGAGGCATAGAGCTGTGCGTTTTCCATTAATAGTTTTGTGAACCTTTCATTAATATCCAAGCTGTTAGTAAAGAACTACTTGCCAAATAGTTCATGTTCATCTTATCTAATAAAAGCAGAACTTCACGTTTACCTCAGGAGTTTTTTCATTTAAGTATGGTTTTGTTTTGCCCGAAAAGGCAACGTTAATACAAAACCTCATAATTTAAAAAAGTGTGGACTATGAATAATAGCCTTCTAGATACATACTATTGGTTTTTTAAAAGTAATATCATTCTTATTGTGCCTAAAAAGTAATTATTATCTATATGTTATATCTTGAATAAAAAAGTATGTGAATGGACTCATCTTTAAAATAATGTTTCTTTTGAATAAAAATAAGTTTTTAAAAATGTATTGTTAGCCGGGCTCGGTGGCTCAGCCTGTAATCCCGCGCCTTGGGAGGCTGAGGTGAGTGGATTGCCTGAACCCGCGGGTTCGAGACCCACCTGGGCAACTTGGCGAGACCTCATCTCTACAATAAATCAAAAAATCAGCCGGGCATGGTAGCGCGCGCCTGTAGTTCCAGCTACTTGGAAGGCTGACGCGGAAGGATCGCCGGAGCCCAGCAGGTCGAGGCTGCGGTGGCCGGGAGCGGCCACTGCACTCCAGTCTGGGCGACAGAGTGAGACTCCAACTCAAAAAAAAAACAACAAAAAACAAAAAAACCCCAAAAATGTATTGTTACTCATAGTTACCAATTATTTTAAAGATATATGCATACATAATTATGGCAATTACTCATTGATCAGCCATGAAAGTAGGTATGACTGATTAAAAAGTCATAAAGCTTACCAAGAAGATTTTATCATTTCATTAAATGTAGCTTTCTTTGAACTTTGCACTCTGTTAATCATTCATGGTTACAGTTCTTCAGAGTTGTGAAACTTATGATGCTCAATTTTTTGTAAAGCTTAGTGCTTTTCAAAAAGAAAAATATCTTAATTGTGTATCGGTATTGTAAGATAAAATTCATGACTTTTATATTTGATAATAATTGTATTATAATAACTTTACATCTCTGGGTAAATAGCTGTTAATCAGAAATTCCAAGAACCCAGTATGTTTCAGAGCTCAGATTTTTTTTTTAATTTTAGAAAGTTAATTCAGAGTATATATAATATGTTATAGAACATTTCTAGTGGGATCAAGCTAACATATTAATATTTTTGCAATAAAACTTAGAAATATTCCCTCAATATGAGATCAATAAAGACTGTAAGTGACTTCATAAAATGAACTGATTATGTGGCCACGTGGGCATCAGGGCTGACCTCACAGAGATGCCCAAAGGTCAGGGACAGCTCTGTCTTATAAAGAGTATATATATGTAAAGAATTGATTATTTCATGGTGTATTTTTGAATAAGTTCTATAGAGCCTCATCAAGCAAGCTATTAAAATTAAGCATTATATTCTTTGAACATCATAAGTTAAATGTAAAGAAACAGTATATTTTAAAAGAATGTTACATATGTGTGTTTCTAATGAAAGTATGAGCTACTTGCAATAAAAATAACTTCAAAATGAACTCAAAATATCTGGAAGTTTCTGTAACTTTTTAAAAAATGAATTCTAATTTTTTATAAGCTAAAAAATAGCAGCACAGCAGATAAATATCATTTACTTAAAGTAAACATTTATTTCCCTTTTTTCTATGGAGAATTTTACCTGAGATAATTTTGAACTGTATCTATTATTACAGAAACAAACATAGCTATACAGCAAATTTGAGACCAAAAATCCATATTTAGTAATTATAAAAAGAAAAGATGAAACAGTTCTTAATACATAGAACTGTAGGTCATTTGAAAACAAATATTTGTCTGCTTGTGATAAGGTAGGAACATAAAAATAGCCGCTGTAGGACTTACTAAAGGGATATTAAAGATTAAATACCATGGTAAAACAGACTTTTTGAAACTTTGATTTGAAGGTAATTTGTAGAAAGCCACATAAATAACACTAAGCAGATCATTCTATTTATTTTAAAAAAAAGAGTATAACGATATAGCTCTGGGTTCAGTTGTTAACTTTAAAAAATAAAAAATATATATTATTTAAATTAAAAAAAAACAAACCTGTTGAAAGAAGGGAATTCTTGAGACAAGGGGATATAATGCCCATTAAATTCTCTTTGAGTATGTTTGGAAAAAGCACTGTATTTGCATCTATTGTGCTTAAAGTCAGATGTTTAATAGATTTTAATTTATCTGCAAATAGGGCTACTGATTAGACTATTTTAAAATAATGACTATGCCTTACATATTTCATTTTGTATTATCTATTGATTTATTTTAAGCAAAATCTAATCTGAAATAAATATTGTAAAGCTAAATGCATTCAGAATACTAAGTAGATACTTGTGGATGGGTATTACTATGTAAACTTATTTTCATTTTATTCTTTGAAAAACGAATGACTCAAGATTTAATTATTTCTTGAATGTCAATTATTTGTACTACAACTGAAGAAACAGTTTTTTTAAAACTCCAGATTTTCAGACTTTACAAAACAACCTAGATCTAGTTTGATAGAAATCTGTGTGCATTGAACACTAAAGTAATTGTATATCAAAGTTTATTTCTAGAAACACCGAGCTAGATTCTGCCAGGTAGAACATATATATATACTCTTTGAATCCAAAATTCTACTCAATTAAATTTACCCTGCATATATGCAAGTATTATTTATTTACTATAGCTATGTTTATAATATCAAAATGTTTGAAATATCCTTAATGACCATCTCTTGAAAGATTGTCAAATTATATGTTTAGAGTGAAATTCTATACAGTTATAGCAAATATAAGAAAGCTTTCTTGTACTGAAATATGTTTTAAACTGAAATGTCAAAGGAAAAAAGCTAGGTGCAGAAAAATATGTATATTATGCTGCCATTCATATAACGAGAAAAGGTGGAAAATATATATAGGTGTGTGTGTATTCACATCTATATTGGCTTTTATATGAAAGAAATTACTCTGGAAAGAGAAAATAAGAAATTGCAATGCTCACCTGTTGAAAATGATGGGACCTTAACTAGGAGATAGAAGTGGGCAGGATATTTTTCACTGTATACCATTTTCTACTTTTTAATGCATATCATGTTATTTTTGCAATTAACATTTTTTAAAGTATTGGACCTGATGTCCCTCCTGCATTTATTCAAGATATAAAGCATTTGAAGCCCACCTGCAGTATATCCCTTTTCTTATAAGGGCGATAAGAGATCTAAGGAGAGGAGGTTATACATTCATGGACTGAAAGTTGCAAGTTCAACATCTTAGTTCTCTAGGCTTCTATCACAAAATGCCATAAACTGGGTAGCTTATAAACAGCTTTAGTTTATTTCTCATGATATTAGAGGCTGAGAAGTCTAATATCAAGGCATCAGCAAACTTGATGTCTTGTATGTGTTCAATTTCTGAGTCATGGGATGGTGCTGGCTCCCTGTGTCCTCAATATGGCAGAAGGAGTCAACTAGATCCCAGGAGCTATTTTGTTAGTGTGTTTATTCCTTTCATGAGGGCACCACCAAAATTTACCACCTTCTAATACCATCACATTGGTAACTGGATTTCAACATATGAACTTAGGAATGGAGGACAAACATTCAGACCACAGCAATGAATGTGGCTTTTAGTTTTTAATCAAGCAAGATGTGGTGAATTAATAATATTTCCTAGTTTTGACATTCTAGCTGTAGTTAGTTTGCTAAAAAGTCTGCTTAGATTTAGTCCATGTAAGAGTAACACAGAGAAGCTTTTTTTATTTGTATGAAAATATTAAACCCAGTGGTTAAATGTGTATTTCTACATGGATAGTAAAGGATTTCATTAAGATGAATGAGTTAAGAAGAAATCCAAGTTAAAAATATTAACACATATGTATTAGAAAAACTACTTTTTAAAGGCTGATATGCTCAATTCTATGTGATGAATTGAGTAAGTGTTTTAACTACTTATGCACAGACTGTAGGACACATGGTTGATTAAGATGCAAGTTTATCACTGGTTGACAATTTGACATTAATAACTTTAAATAAACAAAGTGTAATTTCTTTTCTAATCACAGAATAACCTTTTGGAAACAATTTTGCCTAATGATATTAGAAAACTTGACTGTTATTTGGTATAATACCTTCTTTTTGAATTTCAATGAAATACAGAATAAAGGGAAATTTGTATTGAATAACTGCTTCCAGGGCTCATATAAATGGGTTATTTCTGTCAATGTATAAAAGAATGTATAGTTATTGTCCTGTGTCTCATTTCATAAAATCGAATGTTCTTCTGATTGTACATATAAAGATGATGAGCAATCTGAATAAAACTATTTTTCTTTGTCAAACAGTGAACATAATATCTTATCTATCCATTATTTTGTTCTTTAATATCCTGTAATTTTAAAATGTGTGATTGGCATACTGCAAAGAATATGAAGTAAAGTCAAATGTCTATGTTACTATTATACATCAGGATTATTTTTGTCTTTCAACAGCATATGTGTTTCAATAGATGACAGTACAATTCTTTCTTAATTAAAAAAGAAAAAATATGCACATATTTGATTGAATTAAAGACTTATTAAATCTATTCACTAATATATGCATTCACGCTATGACATAATCTACGAGCACACAGAGAGTATAAGGACATCATCCACCATCTTTTTAAAGCCATTATGCTATGTAACTACTTACTTCATGTAGATATTACATTATGGTTCAGCTCTCTAGCAAGGGCTAATGTTGACCCAATTCTCTTTTGAATCTTATGAGCACATGAGTTCTGGAAGTGGGGTCAGTGGTTTGAGACCTAGATGCAATAGCCTTCCTGAGAGAAGCAATGGAAGAGACCACACAAAAAGTGCCAAAGTCCAATATGTCAGGGTAGTGCTGTGTGTGGCCAAAACCCAAGGGACCCAGAGGCAGGAATTGATATAGGATACAGAGCCCAGAAGGAATAAGGATCATGGAGGGAAGAACATGAACTGCCAGGAGCACTGGCCAGGCAGGAGGAATGGGACAAGTTATAAAGAATACTGAGTGATTTCTTTGTATCAGCTAATGTTTGGCTTGGTATCACGCCAGAGAGGCATGCTTATTTGACTATTTAAGGGGAAGGCAGTACAACAGTCCTTGCCAATATAATGTTGATTCTTATTCTTTGAGAGCCTGTATTAGTCAAGGTTTTTCCACAGAAGCAGAACCAACAGGCTGTGTGTATATGTGCCTGTGTGTATATATGTATATTATGCAGAATTGGCTTGTGTGATTATGAAGGCTGAGAATTCCCAAGATCTGTAGGTGGCAGGAAGAGACCCGGGAAAGCTGATGGTATAATTCGAGAACAAAAGCTTGTAGACAGGCTCAAGACCCAAAAAGAACCAATGTTTTAGTTCAAATCTGAAGGCAGCTCAGGCAGTCAGACAGTAGAAGTTCCCTCTTTCTCGTGGAACGGTCAGTGTTTTTGTTCTATTTAGGTCTTCCTCTGGTTGGAGGAAGGCAACTCGTATTAGAGGTTTCACTCTACTTTGTTCAGTCTATTCATTCAAGTGTTAATCTCATCCAAAGACACTCTCACAAACATATCCAGAAGGATGTTTGATCAAATGTCTCGGTACCCAATGCTCCAGTCAAGTTGACACATCAAATGAACCATCATAGGGTACCATAGTATGGAAATCAGAGCAGACCCACTAATGAATGCCACGGGTAGAAATCTCCTCAAGACTACCTTTACATGTGGATGGTGTGAAGTTACACAAGTTAATACTGTAAGAGTGGTTATACCCCTCTGTTAGATGAATAGTTGAAAGCTACTGAAAGAACTCAAGAGCTTGAGGGAGCTGTTTTACTAGAATCTGGGCCTCCTGCTATCTATCTTTGAGAAAACACACATTTGTTTATTACAGCCAACCCTTGAACAACCTGGGTTTGAACTCCATGGGTTCACTTATATGCCAATTTTCTTCCACTTCTGCCACCTTGAGACAGCAAGACCAACCCCTCTTCTTCCTCCTCAGCCTATTCAACATGAAGATGAGGAGGATGAAAAACTTTATGATGATCCACTTCACTTGATCATTAGAAAATACATTTTCCTTATTATTTTCTTAATTGTATTCTCTTTACTGTATTAATTACTTAATTGTATTCTCTTTACTACAGTAATAATGCATATAACAAAATATAATTTAATTGACTGTTTATGCTATTGGTAAACATAACAGTAGATCTTCTGGTCAACAGTAGACTATTAGTAGTTATATTTTTAGAAAGTCAAAAGTTATGTGTGAATTTTCAACTATGTAGAGAGTTGACGCTTAACTGCTGCTTTGTTCAAGTGCCAAATATATAACATGATGGTTATGTTAATACATAGAATCCAGGGTTCTTTCTGTAAATATCATGTTGTCTGTGTTATGATGACTCAGGATATGTCCTGTCATTAAACCATCTTCACCTTAAGAATCTGTCTTTTGCTTTTTCCTCCTACCTGTCTTTAAATTCCACTGAGAAGAGATGAGATTCACTTCTGGAAATAAATACAACTTTAAAGTTCATGGCTTCACCTTAAGTTTTCATTAGCCTTTCCATTTAATGAGTATTTTCAAATACATTGTCGCATTTGATCATTCAGTGAGGTATAGGATGCGTTACATGAAATTGCTGGTATTTGGTCATTGTAGAGTCATAAAATCAGCAATTTCATTTGGTTGGATATAGCATTATTAAACCTAGTTTTGAGATGTAGAAAAGTGAGCCTTAAAGCAAGTGTGACTTTTTCCTTTAAGAATCATAGAGCTTTTGGTAGCAGAGCTAAACTAAAGCTTGTGACTGCAAAATTATATTATTTTTCCACATTTCCACCCCTGAACTAGCAGCCAACGAATCATTCATATCTAACCTAACACAAGTGAATGTTGATTCAAATAGGATGAAATTAATCTGAGATTTTAATGTCTCAAAACTGTAGATGTCAATAACCTTCTATCATTTTGTTTTAGGTAGGGTTGTCAATTCCTTTTTTCACTAGGAATAAACATTGGACAGGAATAAATGAGGAATAAACACTGGAGATTATGAAGTCACTATAATTTGTGGTCAACATTATGTTGAGACATCTAAATTTATAACAGTTCTATTTTTTGTACCCTGACTTCGAAATTTCCAAAAATTTGAAAGCTTTAGAAATCTTTGAGTGCACACACACACTCACGCACGTGCACACACACGAACACAGAAGGTAGTAGCTGTGATTTTGTTTGATTGTATTTACAATTATTTAAATTATACAGAAAACCTCAATGATAGCTTCCAGCAATCTTTGCTGAATATGCATGCACTTTGGAAAAATGAGTGCCTGAGTTATTTACAGAAATACATTATTTTATTGATCTTTTTCAAGCCTCATTTTGAGATATCACTTAGATGCTCTCAAATATCAGTAAAAATGGAGACATCAGAATTTTTATAAAGTGACCAAAAATAATAAGGCTGAAATTTTTTGGCAGATCAAATCTAAGTGTTTGCTCTTAGAGATTCATTTTCTTATAAATAAAGTTGATCAGGGAAGCATGAAATTGAGAGTGTTTTCAGGGCCCGTTGGAATTGAAGTCACAACACTCTGCTTACTCTTTACGATCCTGCTTTTGTGATTTGTTTGAAAAATGGGGGAAAGAAGTGAGTTCAAAAAGAAGCCATTATGTGGTCCTGCCTGAGTTACTTGTAGGTTATAATGGCAGCTTGTAGGGTCAAATATGGCCCAAGGAGAGAGGAAGCAAAGAGGAAAAACGCTCTTCAGTCTTCATAAGTTTTTGCTTGTTTTTTGTTTGTTTGTTTTTGTTGTTGTTGTTGTTTTAACCTTTGATAAAAATTAAAATGACAAAATGAATGGTAGCTTAATTTAAAATATCAGCATATTTAGCACCCATATTGTTCATCACTTCTGTCCACTTAAAAAATGATCTTCAGCCAGATTTGGTGGCTCAGCCTGTAATCCCAGCACTTTGGGAGGTCGAGGTGAGTGGATTGCCTGAGTCCGCAGGTTCAAGACCAGTCCGGGCAACTTGGCGAGACCTTGTCTCTACAATAAATCAAAAATTAGCTGGGCGTGGTAGCGCGCGCCTGTAGTTCCAGCTACTTGGAAGGCTAAGGCAGAAGAATCGCTGGAGCTCAGCAGGTCCAGGGGTAGCCGTGAGCGTATGTGCCACTGCACTCCAGCCTGGGCAACGGAATGAGACTCCAACTCAAAAAATAAAAATAAATAAATAATAATCTTTTAAGAAGGTCAACAGAGGAAGGGGAAATGTAGGATGGAATTAAAAGAAAGATAACACCTCACAAATGGCTGCATAGCAAATTCAATTTCTCTACAGAGTAGCTCATTCCATTTTCATTGAAATGTGTCACCTGGGCTCGGTGGCTCAACCTGTAATCCCGCGCCTTTGGGAGGCTGAGGTGAGTGGATTGCCTGAGCCCGCGGGTTCAATACCCGCCTGGGCAACTTGGCGAGACCTCATCTCTACAATAAATAAAAAATCAGCCGGGCGTGGTAGCGCGTGCCTGTAATTCCAGCTACTCGGAAGGCTGAGGTGGAAGGATCACTGGAGCCCAGCAGGTCGAGGCTGCGGTGGCCGGGAGCGGCCACTGCACTCCAGTCTGGGTGACAGAGTGAGACTCCAACTCAAAAAAAATTAAAAAAAAAATAATAATAATTCAAAAAAAAAAAAAAGCAGTGTGTCTGCCCCAAAAAAGCATCTTTTAGGAAGAAACAACCTTAAAGCTACCTTTATACGATTGAGCTTCCTGGGATAGGTTGTTTGAGATAATCACCAAAAGCCGTTTTTATGCATTGCTTTTTCTCATTCTTAAAATAGTGTAGCAGTCATCGTCCACCAAGACTTTGTAACTTAGACCAAATGATCAGGTATTGAATTGAATAAATACTATTGTTTGTCTGACCTGAGCTAGGCAGAAAGAATAAATAAAATACAATTGCTAATGAAAAAAAATTTAAGGACAGGTTAAATGGAATAGAATTCAACTTAGCAAAGAACAGTTCACAAATCAGGCAGCCTTTTGAACCAGAGTGGGCTCAGAGAGATTCCAGCCAGCCATGTGGTGGAAGAAAATTTATGAACAGAGAAAGAAAATTGGGCATACAGGAGCAGAAGTGAGGTACAGAAACAGTCCAGATTGGTTACAGTTCAACGTTTGCCTTGTTTGAACCACGTTTGAACAGTTGGCCACTTTGGATTGGCCAAAACTCAGTGACTGGCATCAGAGTAAGTTAAAATGTCTACATATCCTGTTGTGTTACAATTCACTATTTGAAAGGTTAAAAAAGAAATCTCTAGATGGAACCCCAGATATGCAAAGGTTAGCGCAATATGGGCTAATCTTAATTTAACACTGAGCACCAAGCATTACAGAAACTTCTGGTCCATTTTAGTAGAGAAAATTTACAAGATGCTAAAAAACAATGAATGCTAAGTGGCATATTGCTAATGTAATTACAAATGAGTTTTCAGAGAAAAGTAAATTCACCACAGGTCAAAGCATTTGTTCAAGTGTTTGTGGAGAAGAGATGGAACCCGTCTTGGGCTACATCTTGACTTATATTCTGTGAAACTCATATTCATGTTTTAAACAGGATTCTACATTAAACTCTTTAAGGGGAAATGGCCTATTTAGAAAGTGTCCAGAAAAAAATTACAAAGAGTTGTCAGAGTCTGATTGTAAGAGGGAAGCTCAGTCTGGAAAGAAAGTTTCTGAGTGAGTTAAAAATGTACTGTGAGGCAGTTTTATTCAACCCTTCTTTTTCTCTTTCCTCATTTAAAAAATATTATTTCTGGCTGGTCCTATGGTAGTGGGTTATCAGAACTTATTAACATTAGTGTCACTAGAGTTAATATACAGCCCCCACTGCTGAATTTGACTGTTTTTTTTTTAAAGAAAAATATATTATTTCCACATCTACATGTCTGAAGCACAGGGAAGCTTAGCTTCAGGCTGATATAATCGTCACTAAAAGAAAAGAATGAGGAGAAAAAAAAGGAGCTTAAAACAATTAAAACATGGGCATGAAGTATGCATGGAATACTAACTTCATACATAGGGATAGATGAATATTTAATTCATTAGGTATGAATTTTCCTGACAGAAGTAACATTCAGTTTCTAGCCTGTCTTTCTTGCTGTTCCATCAGAGCCCTTATTAAACATCTGACATAAAACTATATCATCTTATCACCAATGGGTTAGAAAGCTTTGCAGTTCTCATTTGGCTGGAGGTTGATTTAGAGATTCATTTATTCAGTTTCACTGAATGAATGCACCTCAATTCAGGTTCTTCACTGAGAATCTACCATGTGCAGCTGGGTGCTCAGACATTGGCATGTTACAGTTGGTGAAATAATTGATATATATACTTATGTATTCAGACACATACATGTCTGATTTCTTGTCCTTTTAGGAGAGAAAGCTCCTTTCTCAATTAACTGGACTGTCAAAAAGTGTGGTAATGGGGGAAACTGTTGAATAAAGTGAATCTTAAAAATTTTATCCACATTTCATATCTGTCATTTCTTTGCTTCCTGCATTGCCTAAAATCCTATTTGCCTGATGTTTTTTGGAGGGAATTACTAATAAGGACTGCTTGGTCCTTTTTGCTGTGAATCCTGACATTGTAAGGTTTGGAGAAGTTAATAGCTCCTGCATGATTCACTCATAATGGACATTCTGTAGAATAAAATGTATCCTCATTTTTTAAAATATATAAATGGAAAGGAAAAGGTACATCGTCAGTCCTTGTTCTGTCTATAGAAATCAATTCAAATCATGATTATACTCCTAGTCTATTTGACAAGGATAAAATATTCTAAACTAATGGCTTTGCGCTTTCAGGCAAAAACTAGACTCTTGTAGCCAGAAAAACTCCACAGTGGCTCTGGAGAACAATTTTACATTTTCTCAACTAATACAAATACTGTTTTTGATACAAATTGAGGAAACATCATGTTTTCAGGGACCCTTTACCAACCTTTCATGAAATATTAAAATATTTTATTCCATGTATTTCAAGGGTTGACTGAATTGCAATTTGATTGCCCCTCATTGCCATTTACAATAGATGATAATTAGTTTGGCATTAACCTTGAATGTGAACAGACCCTAGGAAAGTCAAATTCCTGAGAGACCTGTTATTTTTCAGAATACAACCACTTTCTGACATGCTATATAAGGGAAACTGAAAATTTAAATGATTACTCATATAAATAGTCTTAGGAGGGGAGAAGGGGAAATGAACTGCAGAGAATACACCAGCCTCTCTATCAAATTTATTTCTGTGTAGTATAAATAAACCACACAGAGTATAAAATATGGATACCAGATCACAAGATATACATGGCATACTTCTTTCATTAGTTTATTTTTTAAACACTACTTAATTGCTAGAACTTAGTGCCTTATCTCTGATTGACAAAAAAAGAAAGTCACAAAGAATGATTGTTAAGCACACACTATCATGTCAAGAAATGCAAGAAATCTTACATTTTAAATTTCTAAAGCATCTCGTACTAAAATTTGGAAATGTGATCAACGTAAGTCAGTGGAAATGTAACCCTTTGTTGAAAATAATTTTCCATTGACATGATATAGGTCTGAGTCAATATTGTTTCTTATGAACCACATTATATCACTGAAGCAGAAAATTTTTAAACATGTTTACATATATTTTAGTATTTCAGTGAGTAGTTTTAAGTATTTGTTGCTTTACTACATTTGGCCCTAATTCTGTGCCAGTCACTGTTGTAAGAATTTTCTATGTGTTAACTCATTTAGCTCTTCATAATATTAGCTAAATAGGTATTATTGTCCTTTGTAATCGGGCTGTTTTTTTCTTTTCATCATGATTGAGTTTCTTGTAGATCCTAGATGTTAGGCCTTTGTCAGATAGACACTTGGCAAATATTCTTTCCCAGTCTGTGGGCTGTCTCTCCGCACTCTCAATGGTTTCTTTGCCTTTGCAGAAGCTTGTCAGATTGATGAGGTCCCACTTGTCTATCTTATTTCTTATGGCATGGGCACTTGGGGTTCTGATCAGGAAGGGTGTCTCCTGCGTTTTCTAAGGTTCTTATAGTTTGAGGCTTTACGTTTACGTCTTTAATCCATTTGGAGTTGATTTTTGTATATGGTCATAGGTAGAGTTCTTGTTTTAATCTTCTGCATGTGGTCAGCCAGTTTTCCCAGCACGATTTACTGAATAGGTTCTCCTATCCCCAGTGGTTGGTGGTGGAGAATTTGTTGAAGATGAGTTGGTTGAGAAATTGAGGTTTTGCTTCTGGAATCTCTATTCTGTTCCATTGGTCTATGTGCCTGTTCTTGTACTAATGCCAGGCTGTTTTGATTATTGTGGCTTTATAACAAAGTTTAAAGTCTGGTAGTGTGATACCTCCTGCTTTGTTTTTTTGTCTAAGGATTGTTTTGGCGATTCGTGGTCATTTATGTTTCCATATAAATTCCTGTATTGTCATTTCTAGAACTGAGAAGAATACTGCTGGTAATTTAATAGGTATTGTGTTAAATCTGTAGATTGTCTTGGGTAGGATGGATATCTTAAGAGTATTGATTCTTCTAATCCATGAGCATGAAATATTTTTCTATTTGTTTGTGTCACCTTTAACTTCTCATTAGACACGGAAAAAGCTTTTGATAAAATTCAGCACCCCCTCCTTGATAAAAACCCTTGAACATCTAAGCATAGATGGAACATACCTCAAAATAGAAAGAGCCATCTACGAGAAACCCACAGCCAACATACTGCTAAGCAGACAGAAATTGGAACCATTTCCCCTGAAAACCAGAACAAGACAAGGATGCCCACTCTCCCCCCTCCTGTTCAACATACTATTGGAAATCCTAGCTAGAACAATCAGAGAAGAGAAGGATATCAGGGGTATCTAAATAGGAAAAGAGGATGTTAAGTTATCCATCTTTGCAGATGACATGATTCTATACCTTGAAACCCCAAGAGAATCTGTCAAAAACCTCCTTGCTCTGATAAAGGACTTCGGCAACATCACAGGGTATAAAATAAACGTACAAAAGGCAGTAGTATTCCTATACACCAGCAACAAACAAACAGAAACCCAAATTAAAGCACAATCCCATTCACAATAGTCACAAAAAAATGGAATACCTTGGCACCTTCCTAACCAGAGAAGTCAAAGACCTTTACAAGTCAAAAAAACTACAAAACGCTGCTCAAAGACAGATTACTTAATGTTCAAATGGGGATGTGGGGATTATCTCAGTAAAGCATTGACAAGCAAGTTTAATGTTATTTTTTTTTTTTTTGCCAGAGTCTCAAATGGATTATTAAAAACTTTTAAAGAAAAGTGATGCATGTTCTCCTTGAATGTCTTTGTTTTAAGTCCCTGAGGCCAGGAAATGTCCTTTCTTTGCCTTTTTGAAAAAGCCAAGGGCCCATTAGGGACTTAGCTGTTAAACTAACAACTTATCAAGCCATTTGAATGGCAATGGCATATTCTATGTAGGCTGATTTACCATTGTTCTGAGCTTCTTCCTTGACAGGCCTTAAGTTTGTGTTCCATGAACAAGGCCTTGCTCTCTAGTAGATTTAGGGGATGAGGGAAAGTTTAGATATACAATCCTTGACTTAGAGATTCTGTCACACGCCATTTGCCCAGAGACTTCTCCTTTATTGCTCCAATCATAACATTTAGAGATGTTAACCTTCTTTGATGGAAATATATAGTGAAATAACTTTTTTTGTTGTTTTGGCCAGAAACTTTTTATCCTCACCACCATTATCATCACTACTTCCAACCTTAGTGAAAAATCACAGTATGTTAATAGGAGATATCAATGCTAGGGGTGTGCTCTGTCTGCATACAAAAAAATGAAAACAAAAGCCTTGAAAAAGTTATATATAAATGTGGAAACGAGCAAACAACTGTCCTTCAAGTTAGAATTTCTCAAAAATGGATTTCTAAAGAAAATATCCCACATCTAGCCTTAGTATAATATCCAACTCATAGTGGATAGCTATGCATATCAAGTAAGTGAATGAGCTAATGAATGAGCACATGTGCTTGTAAGGTGATGTAGTTGAAATACTGCTGCTAGTACAATTCAACTTAATGAGGTTTTGTGAGTTCAAGGACTTGACTTTGAACTCAGACTGCTTGGGTTTGATCCTGGATTTATTGCCAGCTATGCTTCAGTTTCTTCATGGGTAAACAGAAGACAATGGAAATCCTAAATGATGAGTCCTTGCTCTTTTTTTTTTTTTTTGTCTTCATACATCTCATGGGCCTTCTAACTACAAACTAGACATTGGATAGTCAGTTTACTTTGTCCAGATTGTTTCTGAATAAATTATGATGCAATAAAAAAAATTTTAAAACTCTGGTTCTTTAATTTAGTATCTTGTTCCCGGATGTTATATAAATACAAATCTTACAACTGTAACTAAACAAGAGAGCTCTTCAGAGTGAGAAACGAAGTAAATTACCAGGTAGTAAAAGTTTTAAAACAATCTCTTCCAAATAAGACTTTTAAAAATATATGTCTTAAGGGTCAACAGATGCACAGTTATTGTACAAGGCGAACCAATGCTCCTGTATTGAAGTACAAGAAATAGATGAGTTATTAAAAAGAAAAATGAATTTTTTTTAAACGTAGCTAAAGTAAGGGAAAAGAAATGGATTGTTTTAATACATTGGTCTATAGGCTTAGATTTTTTAAAACTCCTAACATATTTAAACCAATAAATAATGAAGCCATTACTCATAATCTTTGCCAATAATTGGGAATAAGAGGAATGTCAGGAGAAATAAAAACAATATTCTTGATATTTAACCATGGTGGAGGGTGGGAAGCACAATCTGTATAAACAGTCTAGTTTAGTGTCAATCCATTGCAAGAAACTCGAACGGATTATTAAAAACTTTGAAAGGAAAATGATGGTATCCAGGATTCACCAAGAATAAATCATATTACATTTAATTTATTGAACCTTTGATAGATTTTTTTAGACCAGTAAATCTGTTGGTTTCTATATCAGAATCACCAATCTTCATACATCCTTTTATTTATTTATATTTTTTCTTTTAATTTTTTTAACATTTTTTTTTAAATTAAAAGAAAAAATGTAAATAAATAAAAGGATGTATGTGGGATACAATTCAGGGTTAAATATACAAATGTTCATTATGCAGGTACCCTTGTTGATGAGGTATCCCTCCCCTCTCCCAGCAGACCAATAGCAATCCGGGAAACTGACTACATCATAAGAAAATTACCAACAAAAAAAAGCCCTGGATCAGATGGCTTTCCAGCAGAATTCTACAAAACATACAAGGAGGAACTGATACCAATCCTATTGAAAGTATTCCAGGCAATTGAGAAAGATAGAACTATCTGCAAATCATTTCATAAAGCTAACATCACATTGATACCCAAACCAGGTAAAGAGCCAAGAAAGAAAGAGAACTGCAGGACAGTATCCTTGATGAACATAGATGCTAAAACTCTCAACATGATCCTAGCAAACCCTATCCAACAACACATCTCAAAAATCATCCTCCACGACCAAGTAGGCTTTATCCCTAGCATGCAGGGCTGATTCAACATCTTTTTCAAACTGAGGTTAGCACCCTGAGTTGTTGCA